>JANAWD010000525.1:0-30230 GCA_027627245.1 Meripilus lineatus | reverse complement strand
CCGCTCAAGGCCATGGCCTCCGCGTCTTCCGCCTCACACGCCATCTCTTCTGGTGACCTCGTCGACTTGACTTCCTCGTCAACATCCGCATCCGTACACCCCTCCGATGACACCATCCTCTCCGTTCTCAACGCACGCTTTCGCTCAGACCTTCCCTACACAAGAATAGGAACCTCAAACCTCGTAGTAGTAAACCCATACAAAACCCTCGCTAATGTCAACGACGTCTCTGCAAAGGAATACGAGGAAAGATCTTACAAGGATACTTCCCTCCCTCTTCCAGGACAATCCGCTCCTTTACCCCCACATCCTTATGACCTCGCAGCGCGAGTCTATCTTCTCATGAGGAGACGCAACGAGTCTCAGTCGGTCGTATTCCGGTACGCTCATTTACTCGCAACCCTCCTCCTTGTTCGCTTCCCTCACTTTTCAACCCTTCTCTCCCCATAGTGGCATCACCGGTTCAGGCAAGACAGCAACCGCCCAGCTCTTCATAAACCAGGTCCTCAGGCTCTCTTCTCACTCAAGGCGCGAGGCAAAGGTCGCAGATCAGATCAAGGCCGTCATCACCCTCTTCGATGCCTTTGGAAACGCCAAGACTCTCATGAACCCAAATGCCTCCCGTCATGGAAGGTACCTCGAGCTTCATTTCTCAGACCGTGGTCGCATCAAGGCCGCAAAGTTGCTCCCCTACGCCCTCGAAAAGTCACGACTTAACCGCCTCGCGCACGAAGAGCGGTCCTACCATGTCTTCTACCAACTCCTCGCAGGCGCAACTCCACAAGAGCGTGACTTTTTCAACCTCGAGGATCCTTCGGATTATGCCCTCCTCCAGTCGTCCGGATGCTACCGCCTCCCAGCAGGCCCATTCAGCGATGACTCTGTTGCCATGGATGAACTCCGCGCGTCCATGAAAACCCTCGGATTTAAACCAAAGAACCAGTCTTCCATTCTATCCATCCTCGTAGCCATCCTCCTCCTCAGTAACGTCCAATTCCATGACCATGATGCTCGCGATGTCACAGCTTCCGTCGCAAACTTCCCCGTCCTCGACCAGATCGCCCGATTACTCGGCGTCTCTTCGGAGGACCTCGCAGAAACCCTCACAAACAAGACAAACTATGTCCGCAAAGAGGTCTACACTGTCATGCTAAACACAGAACAGTCGGCACGTCAGCGTGATCAGTTCATGCGCGATCTCTATGCCATCCTCTTTGCCTTTGTTGCAGAGACCGCCAATCACCGAATCGCTCCCAGTGCCCAAGATCCTCCCCCACCAACCCAGATCGTCCTATTGGATCAGCCAGGCTTCCAAACACGAGGGCCCGGCGGCACAACATCCATCATGCTCGGTGGCTCTGCGCCCCTCGTTTCAGCATATGGTCACAACGCCTTCGAGGAGTTTTCCGTCAACTTCGCTGATGAACTGCTTCACTCGTATATCCTCCGCAATACCTTTGAGGATTCGGTCGGTTACAATAGTCAGATGACAGGCGATGGTGTTACCCTTCCCGCTGTCGGTATCATGGACAATGCCGCTTGCGTCGAGCTCCTTCGTGGGGCCCAACTATCAGAGCGTGCTCACAGAAAACCAGGCGGTGTCCTCGGCGTCATGAACAAGGCTGCCTCTTCCGCGAAATCAGGCAAGGGTGGTGATAAGAGAGATGAGGACCTGTACCAAGACTTGGTCGCGAAGTTTGGTCTTCACGGATCCTTTGTTTCCTCCCCTCCAATGCTCGCTGGTTCCTCGCCTTCCGATAGGCACATGTTCGGCATCAACCACTACTCTAGTAGTTGCTCCTACGACACCTCAGGCTTTGTGGAAAAGGACGTCGACATCCTCGATTCAGCCTTTGTCACCCTTCTTCGCAATTCATCAGATCCTTTCGTTACCAAGTTGATGTCTGGTCCCAGCTTGGCTACCGAACGCCATTCCAAAGATGAGTCCATCATTGTGCAAACACAGGTCTCGTCAAGACCTTTGCGACAACCCACACCCATTGTCTCTCCGGACGGCACCCTCCCCAACGCTTCCGAAGAACATCCCAAACTTGACTTCTCGAAGGTCTATCCTGTCACCACTCAACTCAACTTCCATCTATCCGAGATATTCAGCAATTTGGATCAGACCAAGTTGTGGTGTGTCTCGTGCATTCGACCCAATGACTCGGGATCACCAAACTCTTTCGACAAACGGAGGGTCAAATTACAGATTCGTTCCCTCCTTCTCGCGGATGTCATCTCGCGCAAAAAGGAGGAGTATGTTGTCGATATGGAGCACGGAGCATTCTGCGAGCGGTACGTCCCTACCATGCGTGGTTCAGACGAAGAACGGATAAGGCAGTGTGCCTCGGCAAACGGGTGGAACGAAGGAAAGGATTATGTGATGGGTCACAGGATGATTTGGCTGTCGTATGGTGCTTGGAAGATGGTCGAGGATGTATTGAGGGCGCAGGAAAAGGAGATGAAGAAAGGTGCTGGAGGCGAGGATGATGAGAGTGTCATGCCTGATGACGCGGCGACAGAGTATTCACATCGCGACGGGTCATTGCATCCCGGTGGCGGTAGCGCCGTCGGATACTACGGTGCTGCTGCTGGGAGCGAGGACAACCTCTTGTTGACTAGGACAGGCACCAACGGCACAAGCTATCGGGATCCCAATCTCAACGTCGGCTACGGACAAGGTGCCATGTCGACGGCTAATGTCGATGCCTCACCTGCATACAGCGACACAGAGGGCCATGGATGGGGTTCCGAGTGGGACAAGAAGGAAGGCGGTGGATATCCTGGTTCACCGAATCAACCCTCGAAAGAGAATGGGGCCATGGTCGTCAAGGAAGCTCCAAATGCCGTAGAGGAAGTTCCGACAACCAGGACGCGTAGAATATGGCTTTGGGTAGTCTGGGGTATGTCCTGGTATATCCCCTCGTTCCTCCTTGCGAAGCTTGGCCGAATGAAGCGCGCGGATGTCCGGTTGGCGTGGAGGGAAAAGTACGCCATCTTCCTTCTCATCATGCTCATGAACGGTATCATCGTCTTCTACATCATCGTCTTTGGCCGTCTACTCTGCCCTAATTTCGACAAGGCTTGGAATGTCAATCAAGTCGGTCAGCATACGGGAGATGACGATTATTGGGTGACCATACAAGGCAAGGTCTACGACGTCTCGAACTTTGTGCACGGTGACCACAGCGATATCGCCGGTACCCCGTCCAACGGTGTCGATTCTCTTTCCGTCCTCGCTGGCAAAGATCTCACTGGATATTTCCCCATTCCGTTGACTCTCGGTTGTCAAGGTCTTGTCACAGATCCCTCCATCAGTCTCAAGGTGGCCAACTTTACGCCCGAGATTCCGACGGCCATGCATACTTCAGGAACTCTGCAGAGCGCCCAGGGCACAAAGCTGAACGCAAACGATTGGTACACCTCCGTTTTCCTTAAGAAGATGAAGGACTTTTACAAAGGCCCCCTCGTCTGGGATAACAAGGCTTTGTGGAATGCTGCCAATCAGCAAGACAACATTCGGTTTGTTTCTTTCCACCGTGTTTTTTGTTTCTGTGGATGTTCGATGCTGACTTGGTACGGCTTAGGAATGTCTGTGTTTGGAACAAGGAGGTCTTTGACTTGACGGACTATATCAACACGTTCTCTACTACTACCGGAACTACCTTCTCGCCCTTCCTTGACAGTGATATTGTCGATTTGTTTAAGCAGCGTCCTGGTCAGGATATCACAAAGCCGATTCAAAAGGTGCTTGATGCTATGGATGCGCAGTCTCGAGACCAGAATGTCGCGTGTATCACCAACATGTTCTACATGGGTTTGACGGATTTCCGCAAGACTGCGAGATGCCAAGTCCAGAGTTGGTTGCTCGTGGCTGTTTCCGCCATTCTCATGTCCTCGATCGCTTTGAAATGTGAGTCGCCCCCCAATCTCTTGAGATTTCACCGATGACCTATGGATCTATCTAGTCTTGGCCGCCCTTCAGCTAGGACCCAAGCGAAACCCCGAGTTGTTGGACAAGTTCGTCATCTGTCAAGTGCCCTGTTATACTGAAGGCGAAGAATCTCTGCGACGTACTATCGACTCGTTGTCGGCCCTTAACTACGATGATAAGCGCAAGCTGATGTTCCTCATCTGTGATGGGAACATTATCGGTACAGGGAATGACAGGACAACGCCTCGCATCGTCCTCGACATTTTAGGTGTGGACCCCAAGTTGGACCCCGAGCCGCTTCTGTTCAAGTCAATTGGAGAGGGCTCAAGGCAGCTGAACTACGGCAAGGTATACTCTGGTCTGTACGAATTCGAGGGCATGTGGTACCGTGAGTCCCATTCGATGTTTTCTTTCCTATTGTATCTCATTTTTGTCGGTAGGTACATTGTCGTCGTCAAGGTTGGGAAACCGACAGAACGTACCAAGCCTGGTAATCGTGGCAAGCGTGACAGTCAAATCTTGCTCATGCAATACCTCAACCGAGTTCATTTCGATTCTCCGATGACACCCCTCGAGCTGGAAATCTACCACCAGATGCGAAATGTGATTGGTATCGACCCCGCATTCTACGAGTACATCTTCACTGTCGATGCTGATACGGTTAGTCTTGGTTTCTGGTCTGCATGTTTTGTGAAGACTGAGATTCGTTTCCTAGACCGTCACACCTGATTCTGTGAATCGGTTGGTTGCATGTGCCGCTGATGACTCGAGTATCATTGGTATTTGTGGTGAGACAAAGCTGGACAACGAAGAGGGTTCTTGGTGGACAATGATTCAGGTTCGTTTGTCTCCGCGATTGATCGGGTCGGGCACGGCTCACGTTCATCCACCTGCAGGTCTACGAATATTACATCTCGCATCACTTGTCCAAGGCTTTCGAGTCGTTGTTCGGATCCGTGACTTGTTTGCCGGGTTGTTTCTCGATGTATCGTATCCGTACAGCCGATAAGGGAAGGCCCATCATCATCTCCAACCGTATCATCGAAGAATACTCCGAACCCAACGTCGACACCCTGCACAAGAAGAACCTTCTGTCTCTGGGTGAAGATCGTTACCTGACGACACTTCTCCTCAAGCATTTCCCTACATTCCGGACAAAGTTTACGCCTGATGCGATTGCCCATACGATTGCGCCGGAATCTTGGAGGGTCTTGTTTTCACAGCGTCGTCGGTGGATCAACTCTACCGTTCATAACTTGTGCGAGCTCGTTTTCCTTCCTGAGCTCTTCGGATTCTGCTGTTTCTCGATGAGGTTCTTCGTCTTTGTGGATCTGTTGGGTACTCTGGTATGTGTTTATGTCCTGGTTACCTTGCACCTCTACTTACGTGCGTTATGTGAAGATCTTGCCGTCGACTGTAGCCTACGTAAGTACTGCTCAATGCTTCATCCATCCTTCACCGTGTTGACCCGCGATTTTCTAGCTCGTTTACCTGATCATTATGGTGGCGTTGAACAAGACCGCTTTCCCGTTGATTTCCATCATTATGTTGGCGGCGGTTTACGGTTTGCAGGTGCGTATTATTCAGGACGGCGTCTCTCTCTCTGTCGTTGGCTAATCTTCCTGGTCCAATGTAGGCTATGATCTTTATTCTCAAGCGAGAATTTATGTTGGTCGGATGGATGGTCGTTTATATTCTCTCGTGAGTAGCTGGGACACAGTTTGAGAAGCATTGCGTTGATGTGTTTGTCTGCAGATATCCAGTTTACAGTTTCTTCCTCCCAGTCTACTCATTCTGGTGCATGGACGATTTCAGTTGGGGTAACACCCGTCTTGTTATCGGTGAAGGGAACAACAAGAAGGTCATCATGAACGATGACGAGAAGTTCGACGATTCTATGATTCCACTGAAGAAGTTCAGCGGTATGTGGATATTGTATGAGCTATCGTTGAGTTGCCTTGATTGATTCTTCCGTCCATAGAATACGAAGCCGAGGCTTGGGAGACGGGTTCTCGTCATTCTGATGAGACTGGTTACGCGAGCAAACTCCAATCGCAGGCGCGCTCTCGGGCACCAGGATCGCGCGCAGAGTCACCACGTAGTTTCCATCAGGCATCACAGGCCGGAGATTATTATCGAGACACGAACGCCATGAGCCGCAACGGGTCGAATCAAAATCCATCTGTCAGAGGTGGTCCCGGAAGTGCGCACTCGCATTATGGAGGTCCACAGCCGATGGGTCCATTTGGCTTACCCCAATTACCCTTCATGCCATTTGCGGGAGGACCAGGGTCGGTGGTCGGGTCGGACTTCAACGGTCAAATGCCTATGGCTGCCCCAATGCCATATCAGGGTACGGGTAGCATGTACGGGATGATGCCAAATGCTCCTCGCAACACTGTTATGACGAACTTGAACATGTTTGGAGGAAGCATGGATATGCATGGCTCTCAAGGCGGATTCGCACCCCCGCCACCGGTTGGCGAGGCAAGACCAATGTCAACATTCTCTTTGGCTACAACCGTGAACCCGTTCGCTGGACCTAGTATGAACCCTGACCCCACAGACGAAGAGCTCACCACCGCTCTGCGGAACTACCTGAGCACACAAGATTTGATGACGGTGACTAAGAAGTAAGTTTACGATTCCCAGGAATGGATGTACAAGTTCACTAAATGTGATCATAATAGGACTGCTCGAGAGGCTATTCAGGCCCGTTTCCCGAAGGCAGATCTTTCTTCTCGCAAGACTTTCCTGAACACTTCTATCGACGCCATCCTCTCACAATCATAGACAGTTTCTTGGACCTGGACTGGGTAATCCCCTTCTTTTTCTTCTCTCGTTGAATCTTTCCTTTTTCTTTTACTGTCGTAAAATTATGATAGGAGGAGGCGTCTTTTGGATCGTTGACATTGGCTTTCGTACACTCGGACTGCGAATATCTCTTACAATCTTTTTTATGCACCCATCGCTCTGAAACGGACTACCTCACTTTGCATGACCAGGCACTACAGCACTGTAATAGTTACTTTTGGACAATACAGCACTCTTTCCTCGAGTTCACGCTCGCTGGTATCTTTACGTTATTGTGGATGTCCACGCCCACAAAGCACCTTGGAAGATGTCAAAATATTTCAGTGTGAGTTCGGATGGAAGGTGTATGTGGATTGCCGGCACGAAAAACGAGGCTGCGCATGCGCGTTTGGTGGCTGTTCGGCGTATGCATGACCCAAATACGGGCTTGCTTCCGAATCCGCAGGGAGGATACAAATACCCACAGCTTGAGGGTTGTTTTCTTTCTTCCTCTTCTCTTCGTGCACACGATCCCCGCTGAGCCATGCCAGCTCCAGCCGTCTACTTTGTTGCGGCGATCACTACAGTAGCAGCAGTTGCTGCCTTCAAAGTGGTGAGACAAGTCCCTGTTCATGCTTCCGAGTCTGTTTAGCAATTGTGCTGATCATGCAGTAGTTCGTCTTTGACCCTCATATTGCTCCTCAAATCGAAGCATGGGCTCATTCTTACAATGAGCGTCGGCGCAATTCCCGAACCCGCCGTAGACAACCTGTTGCAGTTCGTGCGAATACCTCTCAGGACGATGAGAACGTCCCCCTCAGAGCAAGCACAGAGAGGGCACGGACTGCGCAGCTCGGCGATGATGACCATGATGACGACGAAAGGTCCATTGAGTTGAATGATCTGAGGGCAAGAAATTCGGAACATGGGCGTGATGGGCATAATGGGCTCAGGCAACGCAGGATGGGTGCGGGCCCAATAGAAGCGGTGAGCTGTTTTCTGCATCTCTGATTGCGATGATTTGACTTGTATTGTTCTTAGTCTGATCCACCAATGTCGTACCCGACACTTTCCCCGACTTTCAAACCGGTTTCTTCAGTATCGGGTGTTATCGTACCACAGAACGTTCCCCCGGATGTGCCCACACAACCGATTACGATTCACTCACCCTCCCCTCAGATGGCGGAAACATCAGAGAATAGCTATGCTACCGCAAGATCACAACCATCCTTTATTTCCCCGAACCTCCCGACGCCGGTGTCAAACCGATCAGTTGCCTCCTCCCGGACAACGAGCCCAATCGGCGCCCACACCGAGCGTTCTACATCGTCTATGAGCTCGTTCACTCCTGCAGTGATTGGGCCTCAATCCCCTTCACCTACATATGCGTCCCCACGTTTCACGTCTGTAGAAACTCTCTCAGACGGTGGACGATCAGACGGTCGACATAGTCGTTTGGACGTTGTATCCATTCCAAGCTCTCAAATCAATTCCCCGTTCTCGGATATTCATTCCGTTCATACGGCCAATGTCGATGGGCCCTCTCCTTTGTTGTTATCTCCTACCAGCGTAATTTCTGACTTTGAGATGCCAGATAGCGATTTTGGGATGCTTTCGCCTTCTTTACGATCGGGGATGTTCAGCCCAAGTCTAATCCATGAAGAGGATCCTTTCGAGGTTGGTTCCAATAATGGGAGCGACGGACTTTCCAGTTGGGCCAGCGTTGGACGTAGAACTCCAGAGCCATAGTATGGTTCTTACTTCGTCGATCCCCTCATCGCGTGGGGCTATTGCTCCACCACGTTCGCTCAATACTGGGCATCTCACTTTTTTGTGTTCTGTAACTGTTTGTCTTCATCCTCTTTTTTGTGTGCTCTGATGATCTCTGACGTACTTTCTGGCATTCACCAATCTAACTCGTTCTCACCTTCTTACATCTGTCTCTCAATTCGTGCGGCGTAGAATGCGCACCTCACAATCTCTGTATATTTTGTATATCTCATAACACGATCATGGTTCATTCGCAGGACATGGAAGGCCGGCTTCAAAACTCTTTGGGTTGTACTTGCTTCGAATCTGACGGATGCAATTAGCAAGTCGTGAGGTAACGTATTCGCCGACGGTGGCCACTTGTGTGTTCAACCTCGCAACGGAATGGCTGGCGCCGCGAAATGAATGGTATTCTTGAGTTCGATTCGGCATCAGGGACCGGAAGGAGGAACGAGAGAAAAATAATGTTGGACGGGGCGGTGACGGAGACTACGTATAGACACTTTGCCACTGGATTCTCACGACGTGCAGGGTTGGAACCACGCACGAAATGGTACCATCATTTCTCTGCAAGCAAACATTGCAGAGCTCAACCCCTTCCAACATAACCGTTACACCACATGCATCATCAGAGGACCGACCACTTTATAGACATAATACAACGATCTGGGGCCGTGATGCAAGACTTAATCTGGCCTGTTGTAAAACCAGTGTAAAACCTCTGATGCTGCTTTGTTCAATGTCGACTTTCGAGCTGGGCATACCAATACTGAAGCTATTATCACTTCTCTGTTCAACTCAAGCTGCCGATTCTCTCACGGGAATTGGAAGGCTCATTGGAGTGGACATGCTGAGGAAGAGTAGAGATCGATCGCACTTGTCGAGGCTTAGGTGCGCAAACATCTCCGAGCTGTTGAACGTCACACAGGGCAGCATCTCTTTAACCTTTCCATTCGAATCCATTGAAGTGAACGGACTGTAGCGACTTCGTCTCCCAACAGGAAGAAAAAAGGCCACCTCTCGACATTGTACTCATGCCTAGATTATCCCGCTCCTCTCAGTGGTTCTTTCTCTTGAACATCTAATCACCTTCTACGTCTACTGGTCTACCACTCGACTTATTCTCTGGGTTCTGCCTTTCTTTGCTGAGCCAGTATTATCTTGATGAAGCATTCGGAGGCCTCATCTTTTCCTCCTACATCACCTTGGGTCGGAATTTGTTTCGAAAGAGATTTCGACTGTAGTCTACGTCCACCGGCGAAACTGGTCCTGGGGTCTACACATAAGATTGATCAGACAAGGGACACAATCACACAAATGCGTTCGCAGAGTCACCGTCGGATCGAAGCTCGTCATTCCGAATACACTCTCCCTCCTCATTCAGAATGGTGACGTTGTCTTATCGAACTTTCCCCAATGAGGAAATTCTGTTATGATACCCCCGACCCCGACACTTTGCAGTGTTTGTCTTCGGGGTTTCATTTGCGTTAGTTTTCCCTTCTATGGCCATGGGTTCCTTTATATACGTCTTCCATATTGCCCAATCACAGCTTTTCTCCAATAAGTACAGCCTCTTCCCCTCATCGTCACACTCTTCCTCAATGTTCTCCCGCCAGAAATTTCCCTTGGAAGTATGCGAGAGGCTTATCGGTTACGTCGACAATGAGGAGGAAACCCTTCTTGGTGTCTACTATCGATCCAGAGACAGCACCCTCACTCTATCCTCGTGCGCCCTCGTATGTCGAGACTGGGTCCCCAAATCTCGTATTCATCTCTTCCGAGACGTGAGAGTCGGTCCCATTACTGCTTCTAGGTTCATGGCCCTTGTTGTAGCGTCTCCCGCCCTCGGTGTATATGTTCAAAATCTGTACATTCGCGTCAATGACTCCGTTCCACGGGGAGAAGGTCAGCAGTCCGAAAGCTGGATGTACAGCTTTTTCATGGTCGTCCCTCCCTTACTCCCAAATCTCCTTCGAGCAGAGTACCATTCTCTCCCGGTCATGCATCCATCCTTTTACATCTATCCGCCGAGGTTTCCACATATAACGACACTCTTTCTACGTCATGTCGTCACAGACTCTCTCGGAGATATTCTTCGCCTCATTGGTTATCACAACCATTTGCGAATATTGGGGTTGTTCAGTTGTTCGTGGAGACTGTCCCCTTCTGCCTACGTTTATAGTTTCGCCCAACGTTGGGGCTCAAGTTGTCCGCTTAAACGGTTAGCTTTCTCGGGACTTTCGAGAGAGTGTAGGATTGATTTGCTCCACTGGTTCGCCAAGTGGGGTCCGAATCATTGGGAGTTCGAGAGCCTGGATATTGAAGCTACAGGTGATGAAAGGGAAGAGGATTCCATTCGTCATTCCATTACATTGCCCTCGATTCCCGATCCCCTTCTCGAGTCCTTGAGACTCACCTTGGATACCTTGAAGTTGGCTCTTGATCCCGGAATGGTACCTGCAGACCTAGATATCAAATTTGTCATTACCAGTGAGTTCAAGTTCTCTCAAATCCGATTGCGAGTTGTTTAACCGGTCATGTTTGAAAGATCAAGTGTTCCCCTTTATCAGATCTTGTTCCAACCTCCGCGTACTTGTCCTCAGTGTAGAACCCTGGAAAAAAGACGTCCATTGGTTTCTCGAACAATTACCTCTCTTACTACCGCGTTCCCTCGTTCGATTGGCCCTTGCGTTTGACATAACGGCTGACGATATATTCTCGCAAGACAAGGACGCGCCATGGAAGGCTTTCGACAAGGCACTGGGAGATGTCGACCAGTACACAAAGCTAGAGTATGTCGAGATTCAGTGGATACTCGAGGAGGAGGAAGATGAAGCAGACATGAGCGATCAAAGTAATGCAGAACGAAACTTCGAGAGTATTCACATCAGGATCCTCCTTGACGCTTTACGACTACTGCACAAACGGAAAGCATTTACAACCTTGTTTCCTTACCTTGGCACTCGGCGTATCTTCTGGTGTAGTCTTTTTGGGGGTCGGGTTGGTTATTTCTCGAGAGCTGTTCAGATTGCTCAGATTGGAGAGGGTGAAAATTGGGATCCTCCATTCTGTCGAAGTCTTGCATACTAATAACTGTGGGGGGTGGATTCAAGATACAGTTGTTAGATACCGTATGTGCGCGGACTGCTTTGGTATATCCAGTACTGTATGCGATGCATATATTATTGCTTGCCAGAGCAAGCTCAGAACACCTGTAACATCCCCGTATCGAACGAACGAATCGCGGCCATCGAATTTGCGACAAACCCAAAGCATTCAATTGAATTACGTAATTCGTTGCGGTAGTATACAAAACATATATTTACACTTTCGCGGCTTCTATTCTACTGTATTCTTGCACCATTGACCTCCCTGCTGGCGTTGAAGGGCGTCTCATTTCTGTCATTTCATTCCATCTCCATTTTGGCCGACTCGTTCCCAAGAGCAAGAGCTGCGGGTTTGACGGATGCTGAGGTATTCAAATGCGCTGGTTGTGAAGTCTCGTTGTTGTTCAACACGTCTACCTCGCGTCCTTCGACGTTCTCTCGTTACATCCGACTCTTTATTAGGCTTAAAACCATACTACATCACCACCCCGATATTCTATCCCAACTCGGGTGAGCCCACCTTCGTTTCGTTTTGGACGGGTCCTCTAATCCTCACGTCTCTACCAGTCCCTCATATAGGCCACCTACACTCACTTGTTGTCGCGGACATATTCGCGAGATACGCAAAATTAGAGAATCCAGGCAGACCGGTCAGGTTTGTTACAGGTACGGACGAACATGGCCTGAAGATTCAAAAAGCTGCTCGGGAGAAGGGGATGGAGCCCTTGGCTTTCTGTGAGGAACTGAGCCAACACTTTCATGTGAGTGCCTAACCTCTCTCGTTCTACTCAGGCATCTGAGTGAGAAATAGGAACTCACGCGCAAAGCCAATGCTTCTGTGACCGACTTCGCGCGAACCAGTGAACAGCAACACCACGACGCGGTTCAACACCTGTGGGTGAGCCGCGTATTCTGCGGACGTAGTTGTCACACTCACCCTTCCTCAGCGGCGTCTAGACCAAGGTGGTTACATCTACAAGGGCAGCCACGAAGGGTGGTACTCGGTCTCCGACGAGTGCTTCTACACAAACGGGCAGGTTACCAAACTCGAGAACCAACCTCAGACGGGCTCGGAGGACTCGGAAGCATACATCTCTTCAGAAACTGGTTCCAGAGTAGAATGGACCCAGGAGGAAAACTACAAATTCCGTCTCTCTGCATTCCAAGAACCTCTACTGGCTCACTTCAACGAGCACTCAACAGCTATCTTCCCAGCGCAACATCATACGAACATTGTCGCTTCGCTCTCGGGACCGCTTGACGACCTGTCAGTGTCTAGACCGAGCTCGAGACTGAGTTGGGGTATTCCTGTACCCAATGATGCGGACCACACAATCTATGTATGGATTGATGCACTCACTACTTACCTTTCTGCTACTGGATACCCCTGGCGAGCTGCCAATGGTTCTGGCATATCTAGTGGGTGGCCTCCGAACCTTCAAATTATAGGCAAAGATATTCTGAGGTATGTAACATCTGTTCCTCAGAATCGTATTGTGTACCGACCATGTCCCTAGATTCCACGCCATTTATTTCCCTGCCATGCTACTCGCTCTCGACCTTCCTCTCCCGAAGCAACTCCTTTCCCACTCACATTGGACGGTGGACCAGCGCAAGATGTCCAAGTCAATTGGCAACGTAGCTGATCCAATACAAGCCATCGATGAATACGGTTTAGACGTCGTCCGATATTATCTCGCTCGGGTCGGTGGAAGATTCAAAGACGATGTTGGTAAGACAAATAATTTAACCTCGCGTACAGTCGATCCTTTAACGTGAAATTCTCCAGATTGGTCGACATCTCAGCTCGAGAAACATTCAAAGGAAATCACCTCTTTGCTTGGGAACCTGTATCTGAGGATCACCTCTCAGAAAATCGAAGCCCGGGCGAACGGCCACACGTCGCTTTCTTCACTGTTTGGGGCTGTGACTGATGATACACACCCTGCTTTCGCGACTCTTAGTGCAGTTGGCGCTTTGAAAACGAAGGTCAGCTCTAACATGGAGAACCTTCTGGTAGCAGACGCCATCGACGCTATCATAGCTGCATTACAAGAGGTACCCTCTGCTGTCACTTTAAGTTCCGTGTATCTCGCTGACTTTTCTCTTTGCTCCATTAAGGCAAATTTGCTTATGACACAAACTGCACCTTGGTCACCCAAAACGCCCTCTGAAACGGTCGTGATCGTACGCGCGGCAATCCTTGAATGTCTTCGCGTCTGTGGGATCCTTTTACAACCATTCATCCCCGGTAAAGCTGGTGAACTACTCGATGCTCTCGACGTTCCCAACTCGAGGCGCTCTTTGGAGTATGCTGAGATGGGTACAGCTTTTGTTGGGAATGTGAAGCCTGGTATTCGATTGTTTGATAAACCTGTATCGTCGTGATACTCTTGTGGTTCTTGATTCGGACTCAGTCACTGTGAAAATGTAGTTTACATTGAGTGCATACTACTTAATTGAAAATCTCACCTCAGGGAACAGCAGTATATGTTTCAAAGCACGGTATGCATGCTCAAGGTGTAGTCGGGAGCAGGTTTATTTTGATTTGTGAGCGTTGTTGTCAGAGTCGGGCTTTTCTTTTCAGGGACCCCTCGGCAAGCGCCATTTGCTGCCTCTGCCCCTCACGAACGCTTCACAAGTTGAACGGCGAACACCTAGCAAACGTGATGATCTAATAACCCATTTTGCATCGTTTACTCCAACTCTAGAGGCCTCTGCTTGAAACCGCTCGAAAGCCGAATTCTCTGACAGACTTGCATTGTATTTTGGAGTCCTCTGGTAACTGGTTGTCTCCTTTTAGCCCGATACACATACAATTAATATGGTAGTGTGAGTGCCATTGAATTATGCAGTCAGGGCTTTCTACACCCAGCACGCCGGTGGGTGTTGGTGATGTTTCGTTGTATCCCTTAGGAACTATTCACGGAGGCCTGAGGGGGGAGTAAGTCGGACTTATAAAATGTTGCACTTGGAATACCCGACCTCAAAACATGGTGAGGATAACATATAATTCATTTTAACTCTTTGATGTTACACACAATTTGTTCATCCTTTCCAAAAGTAAAAAAAAGATACTCAACTTGTTTCCAAACAAATGCCAAGGATTGCCAGTAGATACAAAGATTTAAAATGAATTGGATCAAGTTATAATAGAGGTCAAAAACATAATAAGTTGTACCAGCAGCCTGAGATACTGACACTATAAAAAGCAATAGAGACAAGAGAGATACATGATAATATTCAGGATATATAGTTTAATAAAATATCACAAGTAAATGAATAAGAGAAAGACAAGTGCTATTACAAGTATAGATTAAAATACAAGATAGAACAATTAATCTGATAGATACTAAACTCAGATACTAACTATCTATATAGAATTAAAGTCTAGTGATTTTCCTGTCAATATAGTAGAGGCAGAAAGTGAGTTCACATTTAGATTATTCAAAGATATTGAACCACATAACAAGTTCTTGTTTTTATATATATGTGGAAAATAACTAAGAAAAGTGTTATGATAATTTATCTCTGTTAATTCATCCTGTATATCATTCTGGTTATCCCAAAGTATTTGAATATACTGAAATTTAGAATATTGAGAACTACTCAGAGTAGTATCCAGCTTTTGCCAAGAGTCTCTAGTCTTTTCATGAAAGATAGTAATAGCTTTTACTTGATAGAATGTCAAACTAAGAATTTGTAGAGAGCTTGGAAGATTTTGAGAAAAAGCCTGAAGGGCACCTGAGATGTATAAATAGTCTGCAGTCCACTGGTCAAAAGTAATAAATAGATTTCTCATATTTGGACAATTAGAAAGGGAAGGAAAATTAAAGAAAGGAGAACAATCTGTAAACAGAATTAGATTCTTGGATAGATCCTAGATATAATTGCTGCTTATACTCACTTTCATCAATTAATTCTATTGATAAGATGTTTATTTGAATAGATTGCAACGATTGTGAATACTTGAGCACTATAGTTTCCAGTGAATCATTTGGAAGCAAAGACAATGAGAGCTTTTTTAATGAATTTGGGCTACAGGCTTTACTTTCTAAAAGCCAAGAATAAACATCCTGAGTTGATCTAGTTCCAAGATAATCAACTTTGAGAGATTTGAGGTTGTTTAACTGCTTCCAATAACAAAGGTCTTGAGTATTCTGTGCAGCAATATATCCAGTTTCTCGAGATTTTTAAATCCATTGATAATCTGGATGACTTCTCGAAATGATTGTTCTTGAGTGTCAGGGTATTGAATTGATAGTGACTTGACAGTTGTGAATCTGGATGACAAGGCATGGAAGACAGGGTGAAGAGTGGGAAGTCCCTCAAGCCGAAGCTCATAGAGGTTTGTGAGAAGCGGAGGAAGGACTTGGAAAACTTTGCATATCCACCCATTGGATTCTTTCTCCTTGGGAGAGGGGCGAAGAAAAAAGGTCTGAACAAAGCGACCTAATGCAGGAACTGTGGATATCGTGTTCATGAACTTCGAAGCTGTTTTTGCTGAGCCCAAAAGGACACAACGGAAGAGACAGAACTGCGACCTTGGAGTCCATTCACGACAAACCAGGGTACAGGACAGTATTGATTCATAACCTCTCCATTCTCCGGGGAGGATTTCTACAGCATCTATAACACACTCCCAAAGTTCCGGAGACATTCTCCTGGTCGATGGTTCTTGGAGCATGACTTCAGTAGGGTAAGACGTCGCGGCAAAGACTTTTCGAGAAAAGAGAGCGATGATATGGTAGGGGGCGAAAGAACACACTGGGAAGTTTCGGGGGAGGGAGATGTTATATAAGAGGTTGAAGCGCAGAGTTGTGTCCTCGGACCATCACCGGACCCAAAGATAGCCCTTTTCGTACTCAATGGCGATACACCATTCCTACAATGCAAGAGGATCGAAGTTCATCGAACGTTAACTCAGTGTTCGATGGAGAAAGGGGTACTGTGAGAAATTGAAGAGAAACACTGCATATGATGGGTTCTCTGACTGATTGATTTTTCTTCGGGGTGATATCGTACGCAATCCTAAACGGGTTTCGTCTGGAAGCTGTTGCTTTTGGATAAATCGAGGGCAAGGCGATGCATCGTACTCCAGCAATCGATAGGATAGGGTCTACATTCCGATTGTCTGCGCTCACACGAAGCTGTTCTGCAGTAGAGACGACAGGGACGGTGGGATAACAGAACCACACTAGAAGGGGGTAGTGCAGACGACCCCGCCAACCAGCACAATTTGCATTACATGGCCAAGAAACAAGTGGGAGACCAGTCAGCAATAATAAAACGATCGATTTTTGGAGACTGAGGAAGATAACCGAAGACACACCGTGGAGATGATATCACATCTTACCCAGATACCTCAGGTTGTTAGAGAGTTACATGTTCCAATCTCAGCCATTACCACCGCCTCCTTGAGGCACTAACTTATCCCTGGTTGGGTATTCACGGACGCGTCTTCTAAGACAGAAAGTTAGAAACGGGAAAAGGGTACCAACCCATGGGATTGGGAGCGAGTCGACATTGTTAGAGGTGTTGGCGATGCATCGAATGTCCGAGATGCACTGCAATTCTCATTCTCGAACCGGGGCGAAGGGGATCATATGGAAGGAAGAGGGGTGGATAGAACCCACAAGAATAGAAACGACAAAACGCATCAGAACACCCTATCTTCATTGTTCGATCCAGGGGAGTCTTGCAGGTGGGCGCGTTGAGATCGGTCAGCTGGAACGAATATCCTTGTGCAGGATTTGGAATTGAGATAGCTGTTCTTGAGCGCGTTGAGGAGATACCAGTGCTGGTCTAGAGACGTATATTGAGACCCTCATAGTTGTCACGAAGGGAATGTTGGGTTATGTGGTCGCGATGGCACGGCGAAATATGGGGTAGAGGATCGAATATATGCGTCGAGAGAGAGAATCGCGAGGTGGTGGAGCCCTTCTGAGAGAATTTGAGAGAGATATAGGCAGACAGGAGGTTTGTGCTAGCCAGTAGAGAAACGACGGACATGGCCAAGGTTCACTGAGCCGAAAATTAGGGTGGGCGACCGGTTCGAGTGAACCCGAGGGGAATGAGATGATAGAAAGTGCGTACAGTATTTTCAAAGCACGGTGCTGAGAAGTAGCAACCAATTGGAGTTTGACACAGACTGGCGGGCGATACGGCACAAGGGCGCGTGAACAATCCGTTCTCGTTCTGAGAGGAGATCATCAGTGGTCGACCTACCTCTGAATACCGCGAACGAGTAAAAACTCGCCTGGAGAGTAAAACAGAACCAGTCCGACCCTTTGACGGCGAGAAGGGTGTATGCTCTTTGCGTGAATTATGCTAACGATTTCGTCTCAATGCACCTTCTTACGCAATGCAAGCTCTAGGTTTGTCTTCGAATTGTTACCGAAACGTATTGATGCGTTAAAGAGAGCACGGTGCATGCTAGCAGATGACCAATGAATACACACACAAAGTCAAGGGTGGGAGACGGAGGTGCACATACATCGAAGCCCTGCTTCCATGATTCCTCTCTTCTGAAGCTTATCACTCCGCCCTCGGTTCGGAAGTGAAAGAGTGTGTTTGATAGAGTGTGTCTGAACGAGTTGGATCGATGGAACATGGCCAGAGGAGAGTTGAGGATCTCGGTCGCAGTTCCAAGGGGCCAAACGCGTTAAAGCAGCAGCGAGACTCGACTCGTACCCGACGAGGATGAGGTCCATTGCCAAGATGGAGATCCTCCAGGCGCGCAGCGCTCATCATTGCAACGGCCGCGGTCAGAAGCGGGGAAGATACGACATGTCACTTTGAATGTATGCAATCATCATGGTCATCTCTGCTAAGGCGGGTACTTGGCTCATTGGCAAGACTCATATAAATGCGCTCCCCATGACGCTTATCCCTGCTCTTTCACCCTTATCATATCTATCATGGCTACAACCACACAGAACTCTGACCCAGCATCGTTTGGTGTAATCTACACACCAGACTCTGTCAGGGAACCGACACCTTCGCTCTCCATCTTGACGAACCCTGCGATAAGGTTTGTTCGACTGCAGTGGTTGGACTTCACCAACACTCTTCGATTCCGCATTATCCCGGTACCTTATTTCCAGAAGTTACTCTCTTCGCAGAGGCCTGGGGCAGGTGTCGTCAAATGTACCCTTGGCATCGTCTTCCTTAAACTGGCCCCGGGATTTCCTAGCACGGGCGAATATCTGCTCGTGCCCGACCTATCTAGTCTGAGGGTTGCCCCATATGCGCCAGGTCATGCCGCCGTGATGTCATATCTCCAGGAGAAAGTCCCAACTCCAGAGTACGGGCTTGTCGTTCCCATTGACCCTCGGACGTTGCTCAAGAGGATTGTCGAGTGAGTCGNATTNNNATTTGNATGCTGTATTCTCGACTCACTCTTGCACTATGCGATGCCGCCCNAAAAGCGGGACGATCTGCGTTCCTAGTTGGTTTCGAGACAGAGTTTATCCTCCTCAAAGAGACCCGACCCAAACCTGTGGAGGTCAACAACGCAGACTGGTCAACATCCAGAAAGTTCCCTAGTGGTAGCGTCGAAACCACCGTTCTAGAAGAGATCTCGGATGTTTTGACGGAGGCAGGTATCGAAGTGCAACTTATTCATGCTGAAGCTGCCCCCGGTCAGGTACGTTACTTTTCCGTCTCGGTATGAGAACAACGAATGACCGAAAAACTTGTAGTACGAAGTAGTAACTGGCCCACTGCCACCACTCGAGGCTGCAGATGCTCTGGTCTTCACTAGGGAAACTATATACAATATCGCGAGTAAGCATGGTCTTCGAGCAACCCTTGCTCCCCGTATCCACCCCGACAGCAGTAAGCACACTCTCACTCTACTTCACTTCACTCACAAACCCTGAATAACTCCACAGCGGGATCCGCAGCCCATGCACACCTCTCCGTCCACCCAATTGACACCAGAACAATCGGCGACCCCTCACCCGCCATCGCCCCTACACTGTCCTCTCACTCAAGGTCGTTCCTCCAATCCCTCCTGAACTACCTCCCATCCATCGTCATCTTCGGTCTCCCCATGAAATTCTCCTTTGCGCGCATGGACGACGGGATCTGGTCAGGAGGAACCTGGGCCGGATGGGGCATCGAAGCCCGTGAAGTCCCCATCCGCGTCACAGGTGGTATCGCACCTCCAACTCTACCGGGCGGACAAGGAGGAGGCCAACATTTCGAGATCCGCTGTATAGACGGGACTGCTAATCCGTATCTGACCCTCGCTGCAATCGTAGGCGTTGGTTCGAAAGGTGTAGCTGATAATTTGGAGCTTACGACGAGAGGTGCAGGGGATAAGTCGATTGCGGAGATGAGTGAGGAGGAGAGGATAGAGTTTGGGGTTGGTGCGTCGAGGTTGCCTTTGACGCTGCCCGAAGCGAGAGAGCGATTGGGCGGAGACCAGACAGTGAGGGAAATACTCGGTGACGAATTCGTGACTAAGTATCTCTCCGTCAACGAGGTGAGATTTTCATTATTACCCTACATATCTTGCACTGATGAGAATGTCTCGTAGACGTTGGAGAAGACATTCGTTGCTGAATCGGATGAAGCCACTGTCACAAAGCTCGTGGAGTACTTTTAAAGTTGTTCATTATCGTCAAACATTAGATAGAAAGATATCGATATTTGTTTTAACAGGATTCGTCATTATCAATGGTGTCACTTACGGAGCGTAAGGAGAATGAAGGAAAAAAGTAAACCAAGGATGGATAGAAGATTAAATGCCATGGGGTGAACGGTCAAGTAAGTTTGTTCCCAGAACGAACACAAGAATGAGAGGGACGTCGAATGAAAGATCTCGGTCTTGGTCTTGGCGGTCTTGCTGAACACCTTCGCCTTCTAGTGATCGTCATAACCTGAAAATCCATTGGAAGACTCGTTAGGGGAAATACCACAGACAAAACGTACCGATGCCGACAGCCATATGCTCCTCGTAATCAAAGAGGAAATGGGCGCAGGCGCCTGATTCGCATGGGTTTGAATTCCAATGTTGTAGAACCCCGGTTCATGTTCCGACGAGCAACATTAGCGGAACAAAGATTGACGTGGGCATCTCTCTTTTCACTGGTTTTGAAGAACTGTCGATCTTGTATCAATGGAGAAACCAAAAGGAAGAGGAAGAGAGAACGGCAAACGAACCTTCTTGCAGGAGCGGCAATACCAGTGCTCCTCCTCATAATGCTCCTCAAGATGGTCTTCCTCAATGAAAACGTCATCGCAGTCGTCGCAATAGAAATGATTCTGACGTTTATGGCTTTGCGCAAGTTCCGCACTAACGAAGAACTGCAAACCTCCTATATGTAAGGCGTGATGAACATAGTAAGGAATTTGACAAACCATATCGCACAACCGACAATAATGCTCCCTCCTCTCGTGAACTTCACGGTCATTTTTGTCCCAAAAAGCCTCGTCGCACGTTTCGCAATACCAATGATTCTGACGATTATGATTTCTCTCCTCCAGTTTTGTGCGGAACAACTACAAATATCCTCCATGAGCATCCGAGTCGGTGAGGGGATCACATGTAAGAAGGGAGATGCACAAACCTCTCTGCAGAAACCGCAATAGAAATGACAATCAATATAATGTTCCTCCAGCTGACTATCATCGTCATAATGTTTATCGCAGTCGCGACAATAATAATGTTTCCGGCTTTTATGGTAGTGATCGTTCAAACCCTCCGGACTGGAGAAGTCTTTCTCGCATCCCCTGCAATAATATGGATGATACGGCGACTTCTCCAAGTGGAGCAAGTGTTCTCTCCTGTTGGAGAACCCAGCGCGACAAGCACGACAGGATGTCATCTCGGTGACTTCACCTTTACGATGGTAATCCAGGAGATAGCCCTGTGTCTGAAGGCGATGGAGAGAGACACCAATCAGGCTGGCACCTGGTATCCGAGAGTCTTTATCCGAGTCGGATAGTACTACTCGTCGGGCACGACCGAAAGCCTGGGGCCGCGAGCTCTTCAACGTTTTACACGACGCCAAAGGGGAGGAAGCCTTGAGCTTCTGTCCGCAGAGAATCCAACAATGGCATGCTACTTTCACCAACTGAATATCGTCCCGACTGTTCTACACTCATAGGTTCTCAATGTCATAGACGATGTTGGAAAGGGTTTTCGTTACCGAATTGGATGAAGCCACAGTCACCAAGCTCGTGGAGTACTTCTCGAGTCAATTTTTCTCGTCAAACATCAGATGGAAGATATCGATATCGTTTATACCGGGATCCGACACTCTCATGTATCATTTTCATTCTACAAGGGATTCTACAAACGAAAGGACAAATTAAGCATATCCGTGTTGAGTATTTAATGTCGAAATAATCAGTCTATATCATTGCTTTGCTGGTCATACAATTCGCTTTGGTTACATTGGTATCATAATCATGTAATTAGAGATCGGAGAACTCCAGTCGGAAAATGTGTGTAACGGCATAAGCATATCAAAAATGAAGAAAACGAGTCATGGACGGACGGAAGATCTAATGATGATGGATTTTTGGTAGAACAAACAAGACCGGGAGGGACATGGGTCGGCCTGAATCTGTGTCGTTGTTCTCCTAGGCCTGGTGGTCTTGCTGAACAGCCTCGCCCTCTTGAGATCATTGTAATCTGGGAAAACCATCAGCAAATTTGTGCTGGGAAATACCAGACAAAACGTACTGATATAGGCCTCGTAATCTTGTAGAAGACGGTTCAGGTTTGTGATCGAGTTCTTCGAACCCCCCTAATAGCCCTTTCATGGGGCTCAAGAACAGCATTAACCTCACAGTTGAGGAGGTGGATGTCTCTCTGGCCCCCATTATTGAATAACTGTTGATTCCGTATCAGCAGAGAAGTCAAGAGGAAGAGAGAACGACAAACGAGCCTTCTTGCAGGAGCGGCAACACCAGTGCCGATCATTAAAATGTCCCTCAAGATGGTCTTCGTCGCCAAAAAATACATAGCAGATAGGGCAATAGAAATGATTCTGAATCTTGTGGTTTACTGCGAGTTCTGCGCGAACAAAGAACTGCAGGATTCTCATACGTAAGGCGCGACGAGCACAGAGGGGAATTTGACAAACCTGATTGCACGACCGGCAATAATGCTCGCTTTGCTCGTGGATATCACGGTCGTATATGGCTTCAAACGCTTCATCGCACGTTACACAGTACCAGTGATTCGATTTGTTGTGTTTTATCTCATCATCTTTGGTGCGGAAGAGCTACAGACCTTCCATTAGCATCGAAGGGATGATTTGAAAGGGAGATCACAAACCTTTCTGCAATGTCGGCAATAGAAATGGTTTTGAATACGATGATGTTCGAGCTGATCCTCATCTTCAAAATGTGTATCGCAAGGACGACAATAATAGTGTTGCGGGCTCTGAAAGTAGTGGTTTTTCAAGGCATTCGAAGCGAAGAAGTCTTCCTGGCAGAGGCTGCAATAGAATGGATGGTCTGACGACCTCTCGAGATGTAGTAGATAACTGGAATGGGAGTTGAAACCTAGGTCACAGCGGGGACAACGGCCTGAGTTCGGTAACATCTTGCTGGTTCAAGCTGACCTCGCGGCTGAACGTACTGAACGTTAACGATAAGATCGCGGTCCCCCCGCGTGCGAAAGGATGGCTATAAATTATCTCTGGCCGGAAGATCGGATGGCGCTGCAGCATCCACTGCCATTGTAATCAGGAACATTCTGAGTAACCATGCGTTACGCTGACGAAGACAGCAGAGGGCCATGTATGGCACAAAGGAGAATATTCCATTGAATCCATGATGGAATACACAGGGTATAACCTCCAGAGATATCGCTCATAAAGCAATGATAAATCTTCAAATAAGTTCCTCGATTTCACGCCAAAAGGCACTGGTGCCCTCCCCTGAGTCGCAACAGCACTCACTGCTATCGTGTCAAGAGGTCTAACATGATCGTGTGTTCATCCTACATCCGAATGATTCTTACCGACTCTGTACAATCGGTATGCTTCATCTAAAGTCAATTTCTCCCAGATGGTGGTCTATGACATCGATATCCGAGTCCGGGTTGTGGGGCCCAACCTGAATATATATCCTCCTCCGGTAGCGACACGGAGTCGAAATCGCGTCACGCGGCGGAAGCCAGGGAGATTAATAATAATTGCAAAGAATGAGGATGGTCATAACGGGATCCGTCATTATCATAGATGTCACTTGCACTCTACAAGCGAAAAGGTCAGGTCAGAAGTAAAGACGAAAATTATACACCATCCGTGTCGAACGTTGAAAACAAATCAGTCTACATCATTGCTTTGTGTGATCATACAACTGGCTACATTGTGATCATGAATCGTGAAAGTGGATCTCCGAGAACTTGGCTCGAAGAACTTGTGGGACCGTACAGGACATATGGAGAACGAAGAAAAGAAAGAAAGTGAGTAATGGATGGAGGGAAGATCGAGTGATATGTGATGCAGGTTTGGTGATAACGTCGTGAAAAGAGTTCCCAGAACGAACGCAAGACTGAGAAAGGCATCGAACGATCGATCTGGATCTATGTCTTCGTCCTCTTGGTGGACTTGCTGAACAGCTTCGCCTTCTCGAGTGCATTGTAACCTGAACAACCGTTAAAAGCTCGTTCTGGGAAACACCACAGACAAGACTTACTGTTCTTGACCAAAATCTTCTTGTAATCAACGATCGTGATATCTTCCTTCGTAAGATTCTTGATCTTTCTACCTTTGACTTCCCAAAGTTCCTCGGCGACTTGTGAAATGAGTCCTATCAACCGTGTCGTCAGAAACTCAATACGTCCGAAGAAAGTAAAACTCTCCAACGTACGGAAATCGTGTGAAACAATGACAACCCCTCCTTCGAATTCTTTGATAGCCTGCGCGAGGGCATCGATTGAACCCATATCCAAGTGATTCGTCGGTTCATCAAGAAGAAGAATGTGCGGGTGCTCCATTGCTATTTGAGCGAATACGACACTATGCAATGGGAGAGAGGGTCAGACGTCTTTTGATTCACAGAAGAAAGATCAATCGTCATACCGATTCCGAAGACCATCTGAAAGCTGCTTAATCGGAGAAGTCTGATGTGACCCGGAGAGACCAAATCGACCCAATTGCGCTCTCCAAGCCTAATCACATTAACAAGTCAGTAATGACAATTTGGCGTTGAGCCTTGCGCACCCACTTGTACGTCCTTATCGGGGTATTTCTCGGCGTAGAGCGACTGGAAATGTTCAATCGGTGATTTGTCATAGGGAAGTTGGTCCGCCGAATGTTGTGAGTACTTCGCAAGTTTGAGACCGACATGCCTCGAAATCGTTCCCTCACACGGTTGCAACGCCCCGGTGATCAAGTTTAGTAAAGTAGACTTGCCGGTACCATTTTGACCCACAATAGCAACACGGGACTCCATACTATCGTGAAAGATAGTATTGATATCTGAGCACGAATACCAAAAACGGGACAAATAGGATAACAACGCACTCGATACCAAATGATAGGTTCTTGTATAGGTAATCTTCGGACTTGCCCGAGTACGAAAAGGCAACCTCGTCGAAGGCGAGGATAGGCGGTGGGAGCTTGTGTACATCCTCGAAGTTGAAACGCAGTGGGCGGGGTTGCTCCACTTTTTCGATAAGACCGGCGGCTTCCATCTTGTCGATGATCTTTTGCTTGGATTTGGCTTGTTTGACCAAATTGGCGTATGTACCCGCAGACGCAATGAACCTGACAAAGACGGAAATTGAGCATGGTTTAGTAGGACACACGTAAGGGACAACGTACTTCTTGATATGAGCAATTTCGTCTTGTTGCTTTTGGTATGCCTTCATTTGGTTGACCTCGTTTTCTTGTTTGGTCCTCACATATGTCGAGTAGTTTCCACCATAGTAGACAAGCTTTTTCTTCATCGTCAAATCCATGATGTTGGTACAAACGCTATCCATGAAATCCTGCGAATGAGAAGTAATAACCAAGATGTGGTTATACATCGATAGGTAGGCCTCGAGCCACACGACGGCCTCTAGATCCAAGTGATTGGTGGGTTCGTCGAGAAGTAAGAGATGGGGTTTGATAAACAACGCTCGGGCAAGGGCGACACGCATCCTCCAGCCACCAGACATATCCTTGGTCGGTCTTGCCATCATCTCTTGACTGAAACCGAGACCATGGAGAATGCTTCCCGCTTTAACTTCGAATGTAGCGGGGTCCATCTCCTCCAACTCTTCGTACGCTGTATCTAACGCGACCTCGTCGACGTCTTCCGAGACGGATAACTCCTCAATGCGCTGCTCTAACCTAATAACCTTCTCTTTGGCAGAAGCGATGATGTAATCGACCGCGTTCACCTCCGAAGGCTCAGCTTCACCGCGGACGAGATAAATGTCGATATGAGGAGGAATCTCGATATCGCGTTCTGCTATTGATTGAAGGAGAGTTGACTGGGATATCGGAGATGATAAACAAACCGCGCGCAATCAAAGGGCAATGCGGCGTACCTTTCCGGAGCCATTTTCGCCGAGTAGACCATATCTTTGGCCGTAGTTGAGCGATACCTCAGCACCCTCGATGAGCAATCTACCATGGAAAGACAATGTGTACGAATCGATTTTGATGTCTCGACCCTTTGGATCGGAGACGAGGACACCAGCTGCACTCCTGATGACATTCCGTGGTAAGCGAGGCATTTCATCAGCTCGGGAAGATGGCGCACCTGTCGGTAGCAATCTGGAGTTTTGCCATTGAAGTCAAATCCTCTGTACTCGTTGCCGCAGAGAGACTCGTAAGCGGGGTATTCGTTGCGCTGCCATTGGTTGATCCCGACGGTGTCGTCCCCGTTGGTGTGGATGCTGTATCTTTGGCACCCTTGCTCTTTGCAGCCTGTTTTGCGGCTTTTTCGGCCAGTCGCTTTTGCTTTGATGCTGATGGAGGCATATCTGGCTGGATTTAGGTCTGAAAGGAGAGCAAGCTGACCAAGGGGTTGAGTGAAGATGAGGGTCAGCTGCAAGCTTGCGGGTTTTGATCTTTGCGGTGCTTTGCCTGGCGTTTCTTCCAGGCAGGCGCTTGTCTTGTCTTTGCATCGATCTCATTTTTTCTCAAATTTCAGCTGACAAAGATTGACATCATCTTTCCGGATTAAGCGAGACCACCCCGCTGCTCAGAGGCTCTTCAACGAACCAACAACCAAGTATTTGGAGACCACCAGCTGCTTGCGATATGCACCACCGAGTCTGGCTCTATCATCGTGATACTAGCTGGATGCCATAGAATCGAGAGGGACTTGGAAGAGAACTTGGAGCCGGTCACTGATCTCGAGAATATACCGAGTTCCCTTACTCTCGGAAACGGTATCGCTGTGAAGACGAATGGTCATGTAATCGGGAATCACAAGATATGTCGGAAGAAAAGCGAAGGTTGCAAGAGAGTTTGATGGGATTCATCGGGTGCATCAGTCAACCCCAGAATCTGCCTGGCTCGATGTTGTTCTCACCCATGTGCATAAGA
Source organism: Meripilus lineatus (assembly GCA_027627245.1). Classification (NCBI taxonomy): domain Eukaryota; kingdom Fungi; phylum Basidiomycota; class Agaricomycetes; order Polyporales; family Meripilaceae; genus Meripilus; species Meripilus lineatus. The sequence goes on along the minus strand of JANAWD010000525.1, from coordinate 3,108 downwards.
TCGGGATTGTCTGCGCTCTCGTGACTACCCAAAACTCAACAGGGGAAACGACATTGAGTCTCGTTACCGGCACCAAGGGTAAATGATATCGTGTAGATTGACGTGCAATATGTCGATATTATAGCTATAAGAGTTCCCAACCAGGTTCCCTCGACGAGTGCAGGAAATTGTTCGCTCAATACATGAGGGGAGGTTCTTGGCCATGGGCCGGAACACGCCTAGACCTCCGTTTTGTGTGACGCCCAAGTTTGTAACACTGTACAGTTCTGTGACCGGCATTCCGGCAAGTTGTCACGCGAAACTCAAGATTTGGGTGTTTGCCACAATATTGCACCCTACTGACGATTATTCCATCCTAACGAACAGGTAAAACAAAAAGCATGAGGTATGTTCCTTTGCATCGCGTATGTTATAATAAAGGATTGTGCTCAACTCTTTGCGTACTTCAGCGGAAGCAAGCTCTCAGTGTCAAGCGTGCGGGGCTCCATCAGAGAGCTTTTGGCGGACTCAAATGGAGAGAAGAAACGAAACTTTGTAGAAACAGTAGAGCTTCAAATCGGTCTTAAGAACTACGATCCCCAGAGGGACAAGCGTTTCTCTGGAACCGTCAAGTACGTTGGTCCTCTCTCAGTCGGTCATGACCAGCCCAATTAACCCGATTGATAAATCCAAGATTGCCCAACGTCCCCCGCCCGCGCATGTCTATCTGCATTCTCGCAGATGCTGCTGATATCGATCGCGCTAAGCAAATCGATTTGGAGTACATGTCCGTTGATGACTTGAAGAAGTATGTGCCTTTACACCTTGCGTCGTTCGTCATGTACTGAGAACTGGGTGAAGGCTCAACAAGAACAAGAAGCTCGTGAAGAAGCTCGCCAAGAAGTACGATGCTTTCCTTGCCTCCGAAGCTCTCATCAAGCAGATTCCCCGTTTACTCGGACCCGGTCTCTCAAAGGGTACATATAATTTCTTACGTTTCTGGCTCCATTTCCTAACATGTTTCTTCGTGCTCAAGCTGGAAAGTTCCCCACCCCTGTGTCCCACGCCGAAGACCTCACCAACAAGCTCACTGAGGTCCGTTCGACCATCAAGTTCCAGCTCAAGAAGGTTCTCTGCTTGGGTGTCGCTGTCGGACACATCCAGATGACTGAGGATCAAGTTCTTGCCAATGTCATGTTGAGTGAGTATCCGCACATAGTATACGGGTAATCGCTCTGGGTCCTCACCACGTATCTCAGGCATCAACTTCCTTGTCTCGCTTCTCAAGAAGAACTGGCAGAACGTCAAGTCCTTGCACATCAAGTCAACGATGGGCAAGCCCATTCGTCTCTTCTGATCTGTCATTTCTACCCTAAAACGTCATTTCACATTCGGAGCTTGGAGATCCGTCGCTGTCGCTGAGGCTGCAGGAATAAGAGGCATAAGGGGATAGAAACCGTAATGCACAACATGAAGCCCCGCACGCTTGGACCAACGACTTTTCGGTGGGAGGAAGCTGAAGGTCGATTGGGAGCTGATACGGTTTTTATTCTTCTTTGTCCTTGATGTCCTTGTACAGAGGCATGGCTTCCCTCCTATGCTCTGTTCTGCGTTTTTTGTGAACTTGACTGACGATTTGGTGGGATTCTTTGCGTGCAGACATGTATCAGGCTATGATTATATGGCGGAATATATGCGATTTGTATGGTTCATTTGATTGTGTGCTTCACCTTTCGGCCCTTCAGAGAACATACCCGACCTTCCTTCGCTTCCAAGCCCTGCACATCAACCGGAGGGGTCTCTGATTCTGCTCAGGTCGTCTCATCTTTCGATATATATTCATTTGGATTTGATCGCATTTACGGAACCCAGGGATTGTCACCAGCCATATCGAAATAATACCTTGGATCGGCTTGCGATTATGACGCCTCCATCCTAGACGGCATCCAAGAATGTCACATCGTATGATCAGGGGCGGACAGTTCTACAGGGCTCAGGCCATTCGTGATGTACTGCGTCGTCGGAGTCAGTGAGCACCCGTTCGCCACAGATCCTTAACCTGGGTATGAATGCCAACGTTGGTATGCAGATCCTGGTTAAGAATTTGTGGCCAATCCCCGCTCCCAGTCCTTTGTCCCAAGGTGTTGTACGTCATCTGAATTGAACGCTGTATCCACGCACAAATGTCGCGTTTCATACATCTCACTACCGGAAAGTTGGAACCGCAGATCGTAGGTGTGCGCTGATCTTGGCATTCATGCAGGTGAGATGAAGCGTGCCCAGGATATGCCGAGTACGAATCGCGTGCGAGTCTCCTTGTCATGGCAAGGAGTCCGCAACTCAATACACGAAGGCGAGCTGAGGTACATCGACCATCAAACCCGAGTCCAGGCACTCTGGATGAAACTGCCTCTCCACTCAGTTTTCTTCCGCACATCCGCATGGTCCAGACTGTCAACACGACATTGCGGGAGAAGACATCGGTGAGCGCGGCGAGGGATCGTCCCTCTGTCGTTATAGACCTTAGTTCTAGGCACAAGGCCGTCAATGTGGGTGGTGAGCGGGTGGTCCTAAAGTAGTCCTCCCGCCACTCCCGACACCCGACTCCAAGTGCCTAGACCGTTTCACGAGTCTTGAACGTCGGGGAGGCATTATGAGCAGATGCTTGGGGTCGCTCGACCTTACTGTCGAAGACGGCGATGAGCTCAGGTATAAATACCATGGTCGCGTTTCCTCCAGTCTTCATCGGTCTACCGGTACAGCAGTCTTTCACTCGCATTCACTTCTACTTGCAACTCTTCATTGCACATCACTACCCTTTCAACACCACATCTCAATATCCAACCCAAAATGCGCACATCATTCCTCACTGCTCTCGTTTTTGCTGCCACCTTCGCCGCAGGTGCTCCTCTTGACACCCGAGGCTTCCCCTCGTTTGCTTTGGGAGGCAACGCTCAGTCTGGCAACTCTGGTAATGCCAACGGCGGCGGCGTCTACAATGCTGGCGGGTTCATTTGGAATCAACCCTTCGCTAGTAAGTTCCATTCGCGCTTCCTTTCCCTCAAGATCTCTCATGACTTATTTCGTCCCACAGACAAGGCCGGAAAGGGTGGTTTGACCCAATCTGGC
>JANAWD010000524.1:0-30348 GCA_027627245.1 Meripilus lineatus | reverse complement strand
TCGTCTTCCGCCGCAGGATCTGCCTCTGCCCCAGCAGGATCCAGCACTCCCGCTGCATCCGGTTCAAGTTCAAGGGCATCTGGTTCGGCATCAGGCTCAGGATCGGCTACCCGTCCTGCTTCAAGTGGAGGAGCATCAGGTTCAGGAACTGGGTCCGCCAGCGCGTCTGCAACGACCAAGCCCAACTCTGCCGTCCTCAATACCCCCGCAGGTGGAGCTATGTTGTTCGGTGCAGCTGTTGGAGCACTCGTTTTCGTCTAAAGCATGATTATATGGCCATGATAGGGTGTTGGGTTTATCCGATGTTGTGGGACGGTAGTTTCGCGTCATGTGCAAGGACCATAGCATTACTTTGTCTCCTTCGACCTTACTGTTCCTCCGTATACCTTTGTTCTGCTTTATCCGAGACATCGACTCAGGTTATCCCCTTTGCTTAATCTAGACTCCGTTTTATGTGCGCTCCTCTTTTACACCGAGATGTGAACTTTATATGAATGAATGGGGATCCTTACGGTATTCGCTCATAAGTGGGACGCCGGAATCCCTGATCATCTTTGTGTCTTCACGCGGTTGCTTCCACCTATTCATCTTTTGGGGGCTTTCTCGGCGGAGGAGGCCACCGTAGTGACAGTAGCTTGTAATACGGTGTGGGCAATGCTACTGCCAAGAGATCCTAGACCATGCATGCAGGAGAGTTTCAATACACTTTTTGCAGCTTGCTCATGGATTCGCAATAAGGATCTTGATCATTGACACTTCGCGTGAGAACAAATCGGAAAGCGTCCTCGGAGAGATCAGGTCCGAAGAATACGGGTTTGCTCCCGTTGATTCCGTGGGACGGTGAGGACAATTGTCAGGAAAGGCCGAGCCACAACTTGAAGTAGATCTCTGCACAGACACTGGAAAATATAGATTGTACAGCGAGACGTCCACTTCTCAACAGAGGCCAGATTTTGCGGCGATCACAGACGCCAAAACCCAACGGATTGTTCAACATGGGGCGGGTCAATATTTGCCAAGGCGGTGCAGTACGACGAAGTTTATTTCACGTCATTTGGTCAACAGCAAATTCTTTACATGAGAATCGGACCTCTCGAAGGGCCTCTCTGAGTTCCACATTTTTTGTCATGATGGGGTTGCATGGTGAGGGCAGCTGCGGACTGATGAATCGATGAAGTGTCGACCGTCACGCCAAGACCATCAGTGTGACCTCTTCCCAAATAGGCTACTTCGGTCTTCTCGAAGAAATTGTGACGCCTGCAGGCGTGCTTTCGCATTCTCGCCACGTCGAAGGACAAAAGGTAGCTTGATTTCGGGTGGGCCACAACGTAAAGGAATGACTAAAGAATGGCGGTGCCTTAGGAATAAAGGCGACTGATGACCGTGAAATTCACCATCTTGATTGTGTTGAAGACAACTTAGCCGTTCCCGAAGTGAGATGCCAATCTGGAAACGCCCTCTGTTCCCATAGACGCGGCCCTTATACGTTGCATATGTAGCAAGCTTATCTTCTATGGCGTCCAGCCTGACCTACGGGAATCTCTGTAGGCTACATAAAATGCGATCGTTCAAATCTCCTACGGGTTGCTACGGATCTCGGCGGGAAGATCAAATGTCGTCGGCTTCCTATTTTGGGCACAACTCGCACGGTTACGATACGCGTATACGTTGGACGCGCGGGTGGCTGACTTCTTGTGCTCAACAACGACGATGTTCTCCGCGGGTCTCTCGCTTTTCAGTCTCTGCCAGCACACCGACCTTAGCCGATGGCAAGACAAACAACAACAACCAGGTCTGTGTTTGTCGCCGGTTGAATGGGTACAAACAAGCTCATGTTGTTATAAGCAGGCACTCTTATTTCGACAACCCTTACCACTGAGGTGTCATTCCCGTGAAACTCAGTGGTCGTTTTGCTCGACCTTTCCCTGCCGCTGATGGGTCATTCCCGTGACACTCAGTGGCCCTTTTTTCATTGTCTTCTTCACCGCTGTTGGGTCATTCCCGTGACACTCAGTGGCCTCTTTTCTTTTTCTTTTTGTTCCTCGCCGCCGTTGCCAGCAAGCCATCCCCGCACGGCCATCCTTGAACCCCCTCACCATCCTCGGGCCCTCGCTCCGCATCATTGGCACCATCATCAAGGACGACTTCGCAACGCATGTGGATCCATTGGACAAAGGCGCCAGCGTTTGATTTGTTGGAGGGAGGTTTCATGAAGGAGGTCGGTCCAGGTGAGCACCGTATTCTAGGTTCACTATCCGTGCATTCACCATAGCTAACTTGAGTCGGTTTGGGTCCCGGTTTGTAATTGTTAACGCTACTCTATCACTCACTATTGCCTCCGATTGTTACCCTGTCGTCTGTCAGATCTCCACACATGCAACCGCCACCGTCTTTCTGCCCTCATTGTGGTGCCAGTATTCACGCTCTCTTGGTGCATGTATGTATGATGTGGTACAACGCATCCCTTTGTATTCTTTACTTGACAATGATCATTTTCCTGCACCCAATCCTGTAACCTTGCTCGCCCTCTTCCAACATGTGAGCGGAGAAGACTGATAAATTCCTGAACTATCTATATACAAGATGTGCTATCATAATGAGCGGGGTATACACCCCTTCTTTTTCAATCTAAACATACAAAACAAATGGATGTCAAGGTGATGATTCAAGTAGAATGTGCGGCACTTGTCAGACACATTGGTGGAAGTCCAAGCAGGATCCTTTGACCGGCCAAACTTGGGAGAGAGGTGAAGATTTCGAACGATGCGGTTGGCCTCAATGATCTCGGCATACGGAGCATTCGAACGTGTTGATCGAGAGACCGTATAGAATCCTGTTATGGGATCTGGAGAACGGAGTGGTGTGAACCACTCGATGTAGGCAAGGGGATGCGTTGATTGAATCTGGTAGTGGTCCGGAAGGGTGAAAACGGCGCGAACATGGGCAACTCGAAGACCTGTGCAGCTATTGAGTGGGTTGAATAGAAGAACAGAAGGCGATTCAGACTGACCTTGTAAGTTAGTCTTGTCTGTATATTGATTCTGCTCTCCTGTCCTAACAAGTGCGAAGTTGGTTTGACGGGGATTTGCTTCAATCAAAGAAGTTCGAGCAGTGGTGAGATTTGAAGGCGCAGTGAAAAGGACGTTCTTGGACTTGGAAGGGGAGGCCTCTGTGATGATAGGGAGGAAGAAAACCATTTGCGTGTACAAGTGAAAGCGATCAAACGTATGCGGGATCACTGGAGACCCAAGTTGCAGCAGAAATTTAGTTAGCACTGGTAGGAATCGTGTTGCACCGTGATTCTGAATAATGAGGGAGGCGGAGATATTCTTCAGGGGCGGTGTGTCTGCAATATTGTACGGTAAGGAAACCTGTGGTTGCTGCTACGCAGTCTCATGATTCAGCTAAGGCTATACAAAGAAGTGATAAAAACTAACATGAAGAAGGTGTGCGGGTGGTTGAAGGCCTCCATTTCTTACCCAGATGACATAGTTGGCGTACCTGTCCACTGCCTCCTGACGAGATAGCCAGCGGGCCATCTGCGCTACGTAGTCTTTCTTATTCGATGCTCTATAGGCGTCCTTTGCATAGTCAATGTGGAGCCGTTCAGACCACTCCGTGTTGAAGCCATCCGCGCTTCCGAGAGAAGTGATCAGGTCGGCATAGTGTTCGAGCATGTGGAACTTTGGTATGTTGAAGTGGCTTGCTGAGCGGCCACCAAAGGTGATAAAAGAGGCCTTATGGGCATGGAAGTCATCTAGTGAGCGTCGAAGGGCCTCTAGGGTATCTGTTGTGTGCGACTGAAGCGAAGCAAGATAGATGAAGTCAATCAACGCGCGTGCACCTTTTATCACGGAGTCATCGGCACCTCCTGCGATCAGTGCCAAAAACACCTTTTCCATCTCCTTATGCTCTGCGCCTGTCCACTGCGAGACACCTGATATACCGTTCTTGAAATAGCGCAGTCCGGACAATGTCGGCATCGCCTGAAACCTGGCATCAATCTCGTCCTCGCCAATTATCGTAGAACACCACTTGACCAAGTGATCCTTGAAGACGCCTTTATGAAGTTGATGCAAGAGGTCGGGGGAGAAACATTGGAAGATGTCGGCATGTGGTAAGTGTTCCCAGAATGGATTAGAGATCGCTCGGAGCCCTAATGCGGCAAACCGATCCTTCAGTTCTTGCGTCAAGGTGCCTGCTCGATGGGCTTGCAAAAGACTCAACGTCTCTTGTATATCTCGACGAGGACACGGTTCGTGAGATCCCCGTTGGGTAGGGGAGATCTCTCCTATCGGGCATCGATTCTCCATGCAGCAAGCAACCAAGCACTGCTCCGGATAATCTGCAACATATGCAGCAAGAATAGGCCAGACCCGGCGAACATTGGAATCTGCACAAACCATTTCGACTCCGGTTTCTCCAGCTCCCTGTAGCGTTTTTAGAATCGCCTGCATACACGAATGGAATTTTTGGTATCGCGCAAGAGATTTGGTCTTCTCATCGAAACAATCAAAGCTTCCAACGGGAAGATATCCCACGAGAATCGAAGCATGGGAGGAGGATTTTCTTCGTACGTCCTTTGCTATGTTTCCAATTGTCAAGTATACAGGCCACGCTGACTTGTCACCTCTAAATTGTGATAGCTTGGTCTTATCGGAGGAAAGGATAACAGGGGCGATTGTTGCAGTTGCTGGGAGAAGAGACTGGATATTTCTCGTTGTAAGTACCATTCCTCTGTTATTGTGAATATTCTAACGTACCTGGATTCGCCACCACCAGTCTGCTGTCCATGTCTCATCAATTTGCCGAACCTTGCCATGTCGATCTTGGAAAACCCTCTCAGGTGCGTATCGTATCACATCTCGAAACATTGGATTTCCTATCAGCTCCTGGATACACTCAACAGGATCACGATACCACAGCTCCAACGTCTCCTCCATGGCTCGTCCTTCGCCATCTTTTAGATCACCAGTGAGTTTCACTTCCTCTCGTACCCAGCGAACACCACCAGGTAACGAGTCAACGGCACGATAGAGCTCGGTCTTATTTTTGAATGTAGGTTTGACATTCTCAGAGATCTAATAGGCTTTATTACTCTCTAAAGAATTTATAAATGTACGGTAAGAGGTACTCACACTACGAAGCTTCAAAAATTCGTCCGCCTGATTATGTCCAACGTTCTTCACCAGCCACTTTACCAGTGCCCACTCGTCCTCATCCTTGAATGGTCCCCAAATCTCTGCACCCTGGATAACCTGCTCATCCCGAATCAACTGAAAGGCCGTCTTCGCTTGGCGAAGTGAAGCCCCAGCCCTTTTCTCCTCCGGGAAGTTCTGAACCCATACACCTGTCTCCTCATCCTCGGGAATGTTCTCGATACGTGGGTTTTGGGCATCTTGGTCATCTGGATTGCTCTCGGGAAGCACAGAGGATAAAGGTGCATCATCATCAAAGAAAGCATCGATGTTGGTATCCGAGTTTGGTACAGTGTGAGCATCAGCAGATCTCTGAGGATCCCATCCACAGCGTTGACGAATCTCTCCAAATTGTCGTTCACGGGCAGCAGATCGAAGCTGACGGCATTGCAGGTTCTTTCCTTGGTGTTGCCTTACGGCACCATTGGAAGGGAAGCTACAGTTACAGTATGGGCAAGTGGTTGGCATAATGGATTCGGTGGATTCAGACAAAAAATGGCGAAGGTGAGTCTTTTGCTGCTATCATTCGAGTCTGATACACCGCCCATATTACGCCACCATCCTTGCAGATTGGCTGGACTCCCAAACAATAAGATATTGCACCATTGCCGCTTCTGCCGTTCCCCCAGATTATCTTTATTTCAACAAGATTGAATCCCAGCTCCGATGATAAAACCTGTCTATCCTGAGTGCGATTCCTTGAAATCTTCTTGTTCCTTTCTCTAACACTCCCACTGTCTTTAATCCACAAAACCCCTTTACTCACCCTCACATTTTTCGATCTGTTGGGATGGACATCGACTTTGCAACACAAGAACTTGCTCCTGTTGGACGTGGCAATCGTGCTGTGCGCCCCACAGAGCGAATGACAACCTATCGTATGTCTCCTGAGTAGATCACATATTTTAACCTCTTCTGATGCTTAACCTCATAGGTTCTCAACAAGTTCAGCGAGAGCAACGCCGTCAACGTCTTCTTGAAAATCGTCAACGTACTCAAAATCCTGAAGCTCCTAATTTGGTAAGCACATCTTTTGGTTCCGCAATTGGACTTTCCTTATTGAGATTGCTAGGCATCGATCCCTTTTGGGGTCCAGGCTACATCCAGTTCTCTCGGTGCTCCGAATGGATCTTATCAACAAATTGATCACTCTCACGGTCCTATCAGATTCGGATCCCCTGACGCCTCAGGTTTTTTATTCCAACCTTCTCTTTCTGGAATATCGTCGCCGGGAATCGCTGTTCATGTTGCGACTTCTCAATCAACCGAAGGTAAATACACTGTGTAATCTGATGTTTATGCTCAATACTTATTTGTTGATAGTCGAGTTGTATGACGATCCAGATTTGACATCTGATCTCTCAAACGTCGGCTTGAACGGTTCTGGACTAGACTTAGGAGAGGACCAAACCGGTGATCTGTCACCTGTTGAAGTGAATGTAAGTGTATTCTTGCAATACTGAGCATTTGTTCGCTCTAAGATTCATTGTTCTTCTTTAGATTGTCTCAGGGATTCAACCTCCATTGAATCTGGTTCATCGCTCTTCGACCAGAAACACTGGATCTATTCCTGATCCATTTCAGCCTACCACCGTGACCAAGCCACCGGTTGAGGCAATCACTGGCGCCACCAGAAAGTGTGCTCCCGAGGCAGACCTTTCTCAAGGGTCTCCTCCTCGTAAGCGTCCTCGCACAGGTGATCTTGAGAGAACTCGTAAACGTCTCGTGGAATTAGCCATTGAGCACTTCCGTGCTGCTCTTGCTACGGAGAATGCATTTCCGGATGCTAATGACGCAGATGCTATGGCTCTTGACGCCTTTTGGATGGCATTTCATCAACTAAAGGAAATACTTGGGCTTTCCTACGAGGAACATAAGCCGACCGAGACGGATCTTAAACTTGTAAGTTATCCTGACAGTTTTGACGTTTTAAACTTTTGATTAATTATAAAACAGATAATTGCTCGGATTCCACAGCTGCGCGGTGATGTCAAGACTAAATGTCGCAACGCTGTGGAACAATTCTATAAGTTTGAGGTTTGTACTACCGAGGATCGAGCTGAATTCAATCGCAACCGAGATCTTGTTCAGTTCCTTCTTGAGAAGGCAACATTCACGTACAAGGTCTGTGATTCTTTCTATTATTGTCCACCAATTACTTACGAAACCATTGCCTTGGACTAGAATCCATATGACAAAACAATTCCCGGATCACTCTTCGGTCACGCTCTGTTCTATGACGTGATTCGGAAGACCTTTTTTGGTAATCGTGAAGAATCTCTTGGCATCAAGCGCGCTGCATACTTCCAGGATAACGGAGGAATTCCGCTTCCGACTCTTGCGTTAGTTGCCACTGCAGTAAGTCTATTCTTATAGCTTTTGACACTATCTCTGACTCTTTTTACAAGACTCACTGCGCCATTGATGAGTGGCAGACAGGTATCCATCGCAACCGCGACTTTACCGCAAACGAGTATGCCAAGATCTACCAATCCTATCTCAAGACTCTCGAGGACTGGCGCGATTATACCAGCACACGAAGACAGACAACCTCCAAGCTTCAACGTCAACATCTTATTCTTGCACGGTAAGCCTTCCGATGCCTTCTGAGTGTCATCTCTCATCATGTACGGCTAGATATAATGCGGGTATCTCCATGGAAGTTTTTGTTGATAGATATGCTTCACTGACGGTTGAGGATTTTGCAGCTACCGAGGGAGTTGAGTAGATTAAAAAGCCGTGCCTGTGTCTGCGCTCAATAAGCCTGTCATTACTCTTACCTAAAAGTCACTGTCTCTCACTGTAGTACGACATTCTTTGACAATTCCGATCATTTTTTCTGCCGCAATTCCTGCCAATATCGTGTGAATTGAGTGAGCGCTAATTATCTATTTATGGATACCTCGGAGACAAGCCCGATCAGGAATATTCGGACTCCTCCGAGGGATGCCACATGACTACCTGCCCATAATAGGTGAAGTCTAGGCTACTGGTCCTTCCCAAATCGTGTCAGATCCAAGATCTCGTAGCACGGTAGGCCGAGTAGGACATGTCTACGTAGGCTTTTCATGTCTCTGTAGTCGGCCTCCCCTGCCATATAGCACTACGTAGAGGGGGGACCTGCAAATTGGCTTTATGCGCTACAGTGGGTCTTCTGGCCTATATCGTACCTTGGGAATTTCCAGATCAGTGAGGGTCGATGAGAATTGTTTCGCCATTCTGAAGGCGCTGACTGCGGGGGATCTGGGGCCTGTATCTCGGTCAACGATGTGCGCACCCCACACACTAGAATGATTAAGTAAAAGGCAAAATTATTCTTGGGCATCTGTAAGCACGAAATCACAAAGAACAGATGACCGACAGTAACAACCAAAGTCCGTTTAACAAAGAGGTCGAGAGCGAATGGATAGCAACAAAATGAGCGAGAATCATAGAGTCCGATTTCTGTCCTCTACGTTACTGGTGTGAATCGCTAACGTGCTAAGGGAACAATCTTGTAAGGACCCATCAACAATGTACAAAGCAAAACCGACACCTGGAACGAAAGAACAAAACCACAACAAAGGGATCAATCAATAGAAGGTTGTCGCGACAGCAGTGGCTGCAGGAACCGTGACAGAAACAACACCCGAAGGGACAGAGCTTGCGACACCGCACTGGGGAGGGAGCAGGATGATTTCGAAGATCGTCTCGACGTTCTCATATGGGAATGGCACAGGGGATGACGATGCAACTGCGGTTCCCGATGGGAGTCCGAACGATGGTGATGCAGATACAGCTGCAGTTCCCGATGGGAATCCGAACGATGGTGACGCAGATACAACACCAGACGGGAAAGATGATGGGACGGCTCCTGATCCAAAGCTGGAGGAAGCGACAGGCTCGGCAGCTGGTCCTGATACAAAGACGATGCTGGATGAGGCGATAGCTTCAGCCACCAATACATCCAACACATCATCCCCTGCAGTCGGAGCAGAAGAGGGGAATGCGGGGGATGGGGCGACAGTCGGCGCTGGGATAAAGGTGGACTCGGCTGCGTTGGGAATTCCTGGCGGTATGGTAACCCGCTGCGTCTCAATGGGCGCGCCTGCAGTGGTGCAAACACCAGTTGGGAAGATAGTCAAGACCGTCGTGGTTTGTCCAGGACCGGATGTCGCGCTGCTAATGGGCACGATGGTGAACGACGAGGCGACTGCGCCCAAACTACTGGAAGCAACTGGGGCGAAGCTGCTGGAGGCAACTTGTCCAAAACTGCTGGAGGCAACTGGGGCCAAACTGCTGGAGGCTACACCTGGGACAGTCGTCGGGCTAAATCGCAATGAGCATGGGTCTAAACACCTTCTACGAAATTCAAACTCACCCTACGCTCGGAAAGGCGGACGAGATGGCAGCCCCGAGAACGACGGGAGCGGCGGCGAGAGAAGAGAGCAAAGTCACTGTGAGCTTCATGATGAAGAGTTGGGTCGTGTTGTGTTTGCTTTCTACTCGTGTAGGAACTTCTTTTAGTGCTGGTGGACCTCCGTCTCCACCACGCCCTTTTAAACAGTCCCTGTACCCAAGAACACAGATGGGTCGCCGCGAAACCCATGCCGATGCATAAACACACGAAGGTGTTCTGAAGCCGCTGGCCGTGCAGATGCCGGCAATTTATACTAAGTCTTCTTGCCATAAGCTGCTGCGGAAAGTGCACAAGGCGCGGCACTCGTGTTCTTGAAGATCTACAATGATCGGATGCAATCAATAGTCGAGATGATTCAGACAAGCACTCAAAAAGCATGGATCGCGTTCAGTAAACACATTCTGGCGTTCCTCATCGAGCTAGAAACTAAATAAATACGCACGGCGTTCTGGTACTGAGAGCGCGACACCAGCGTTTTTCTGTGCCAAGTGGGCCGATCTACCCAAAAGAGTGGTGCTAGCGGCGACCATCCCACCTAGACTCATCTTCAATGTCTGCCGATAATTGGTCCTCCGACAAAACCGATGTCAATGTCACAAATCTTGGAAGAAAACGATGTAAAGGCTATTGTAACGACAACGCAAATCAGCCGCGAACCCAGGCAAAACATACAAGCCAAATCTGTGCTGCGGAGACAACGCCTTGAAACGGCCTTACCAGTCAACGCGACAAGGATATTGTAAGAACGTCAACGGAAGATTCAGGGGCTAAGTCGGTACTTTTCAGTGTGAGCATGAGCCACATGCGCTTCTAATTCCCCTTCACTCCCGGGTTCGCTTCCTGGACCCGTGGCTGTCACCTGGTAGTCGATCTCTGGTTGAACCCTTACTATCCGGTTGATGCATTCGAGCATCTCGAACTCGGTCCCAGAACTGGTGCAGCGGAGGGTGTTACGATACAGAGACTTCATGGGAACCGTGTAGGGTGTCCTCTGCGATTCTGATACGAAGAGACTGCGACCTCGTCCCTATTTACAGGGCGGACGAGACCAATCAGTGCCTGTGCCCGGAATGACTGGACTGTGTGATAGAATCTAGTTGGGAGGCATGAGTATCGTCAGCTTCTGAGAATTTTTGGGATAAGTGTTCGCACTGCCTCTATATGTTGGTTACCAAATCAAACTTCTTGCTGGCAATTTCATGTTTCCATGCATCTAACGGCATGCAATGGGCTCCGTTGGGGATCGTGGAATCGCAGCGGTCAACAAGAGCGTCAGAGTCAGCTGTTGGCGCGATACATTTTAGGAAAGCTCAGTCCGTTCACCGTGCGGAGGAGAGATCTATTCGCGAGACTCACCAGGCTCGAAAAAAAACCGTCATGTTGTCGATAATTAGACGAAATCAACTTGCCGCAAAGATCGTAGTTATATCCATGGATCTGAAGTCGAACGCGTATTAATGCCATCCTGAGCAATATTGAATCGGGACGTATGCGTATGTTCTTGTGCTGAGCATCTGAGCAGAGAAGTATTATGGAGACTCGAGAGTGTCATCATCTCAACCATTTCTTTTTTGGCGCTTCGGTCAAGTCCGAGCCGGTAATTGGTCAGCTCGGCTACGGGCGCTTGATTCCTATAATTGTATGTAAAACCGTTCTTGGCAAATGCCACGACCATTATATCGGTTTCGGCCTTTCGCGTCTCCTTTGTTGAGGGTATTGTCTTGTCGTTATTACGCCTTTACTGTGCATTCGCCGTCAATGGAAGAACATGAGATTCGCCCTTTCATTCATGTCGGACAAAAGACATTCTTGAACCTTTCATCGTTCCAGAGTCTGACGATAGTAACACAAAATGGTATTATTTCTTCACAATGCCATGATGGCTGTATGAACAACGATATCATTGGTAAAAGTCATCAATATGCGCGCGCTCAAGCTCAAGATTGTTTCATTATTTATTAGCAAGATACAGTGGACAATATCCAAATTGTTCATTGATCCGGCCGTACCTAATTTGGTGGTATTTCCTCAATGCACGTCGAACCATCAAGAAATCTCGCGGAAAATTATAAGTATTCCCTCAATCGTGAGTTTGAAGGACATTGTACCTTCGGGGACTATCCATCCCATCATCTATATCGATCGCTCTGGAATGTGTCTTCGTAGTTCTTCTATTGGCACGCCATTGGTGGTCAATGGCATGAATCCTGCTATAAGGAGCGTGAGCACTTGATGATTCTCCACATCTCTCCGGGTCTCATCCACTTCCCTCGACGCGGATTTTCTCTTTCTACTCCTAGACCAGCGCTGTACGGTATACCGATCTGTCCGCGAGCATGCCAATGCGCACGTATATGTCTACATGGCTCCACTGCCTTGTCGCGATTCGTGTTTCCAGTTTCTCAAAACTCCTACCCACGACCTCGAGTTCGTTCGCAGCGAAGATGGCATGCAATGGTGGTTCATCCCCAAGGTCAGCAGTTTATGTTTAATTACTCTTATTATTATTATTTCTGATTTTCTGTCTCCAATAAAGAATCTCATGTGGTGTCAATGCCGAAAATCTCACGAAAGGGGGACAAGGTGACCACGAAAGCACCAGAGAACTGTAAACACTCTTTTGTTTATCTCTTGAACCAATACATTGGTACCGATGACTTTTATAATACAGTTCACTGGACCATTGGGCCCTCATCCATGAATACGAGTGGAAGTGCCCCGATCTGCTCGTATATGGGAGACACGATCATGTAAGCATTAGGCAGGGTCTCTGCAGATGTGATATGACGCTTGAGCTCATTGTCACCACAATATTGTCCATAGAATGTGTCTCGCCTTCGAGGCCCCGTAGTCCACCTCAAATCCATCTGCGGGTTAAATCTGGGAAGCGCTCACATTATTCTGTCTTTGTGAGTCTTCCCACATTCCCATTGTACATATTGTGTGCTCAATGATTTTAACTGAACCAGCCCCTCACACATTCATCCCATCAGTGAGAGGGGAAACCCCGTCAGGAGTAGTGGTATGTCAGTATGTGTGCGATACCCAGAGTAGGTCACTATCTAGTCTAAACAAAACTCAATAATGACATGACTTCTTCATGCAGCATCAAGGCCAAGCTAACAGCTCTTGGTTGGGGATCTGAGCTGGAAAGATGTCCTGTGGAAGACCTCCTGTCCAGCGACCCACGGGTCAATCGCCCAATTCGCCTGACCGATCAAGGTGTGTGTGTTTCTTCTCGACTTATGTCATGATACTCACGAAATCTACTCAGAGTGGAAGACTCTCGGACCTTATCTCAACGAATTTATGGCGAAGATCCGGGGATCACACCTTCTGAAGCAGTATTGGAACGCGCGGATCCTCAGGCAACGTTTTGAATTCCTAGCAAACGTCGTAAGCCGTTGAGACCACGCTTTGAGACCATGGCATTGGTTGTCAAGAATCGCTCGAACTGCCGTATCGTCGTGCCCTGACCTTGACGGTACCTGATTGGAATCCTTGTAGACCAAAGCTATTTGTAACGATTTCTGGAAGCATAAATGTATATATACATAGAATCCCAAATTAAATTGTCAATGTTGGGATGTAGAAATATAAAGATGGATCAATACTTGAATACACCTTTTACCCTCGGAGACTATTGCCATCGATTTGTCCTTATGAAAAGACTATCACCGCACCCCATGTATCCCACTGTGTTTGTTCTGGCCGCTAGGAAATGAGCGCGTATTTTGTCTTTAGTAGCTTCGAAATCTATTAATAGACCATACTGCCTCATGGTAGAATCGTACACGAGTCAGTCGCATTGTTCTATCGAATGAAAATTCAACATGCTAGTAGTATTCGGTACCAAATCCTTGTCTCATTGCCCCATAGCGCTCCGATCGGGATTCCTTTGTCCTTTGCAATGAACCGCTTTATCTCGTAGAGTCAACACTGCCGAAACCCAGGGCGCCTTGGAAGTACATAAATGAGGCTCATTTCCCTCCATAACTCATCCACAACCCCTTATCGTCCACTATCGCCTCGATGCCCCTCTCCCTCATGCCCTTCTCACTCCGCAAGTGGTGTTCACTGTTCACGATTTTCGTGTTGATACTCGGATCTGCTCCTGCATTAGCATCACCCTCTCCTGTCAGTACGAGGCCAGTGGAAACAACCGCGTATGACCCCATCGATCACTCATCATTCTTCTGTTACTGACACGTTTGTTGCAGACCTAAGCCATCCACACCAAGGCCTCAGGCTACCCCAACGCCATCCTATTCTAATGTAGCAACGGGGGTAGTTGCAACGAGTCAACCAAGACCCACGACCCCCGTGGTTCATCTCTCCACACATATCGCCCCAACAACATTCCCTGTTGTCGTGAGCAGCACGCGTAGCATCGGCGTACAAGTCAGCGTCGTCCTCGTCACGATGCAAAGTGTGTCAACAGAGACACAGATTTTTACAGTCACCGCAGACGGAGGTGCTCAGAATGCTGCGATGAGGGCCGATCCGGTGCATGTAGTCTTTTGTTTCGTTCTCGCCTTCTATTTCTTTGTATCATGAGGACAACGGATTTTAGCGTTATATCGGGAGAATCGGATGGATTTAGTATTTGGTAATGCACAGTAGGATATCAATGCGACCGCAGTTAAAAATACCACTCTTCGTAAATCTGGGTTGGATTAGGCGTCGAGGAATAAACAATCACAAAGAATGAAGAGACCCACAGTCAACGAATAGCTATGAGTAAACAGTACGATAAGAAACATATTGTACACAACTTATGCAGTTGCTGGGCATCTCCCTCTCCCTCCGCCTTGTTCAGGGGTTTTCATCCCAAACAGCTATGCACCGCATCAGCCCAAATTCAGTCTCAAATGTGGCGCGACTTACAGCCCTTAACTCCTTAACACTCAGTTTGTGGAGTTTTATTCCACCGCCTTCTCCGAGAGCGACTTCGGCGAGACCTGGAAAATGTGAGATGTCACATATGAGGATATTAGCAATTTACCGTCACTTACCTGTCTTCGTGTCCTGTAATCGCAGCATGCTGCCGACACACAGTTACTCGATAGAGTCAGAATCGTGGGACTGAGATACATACCGATCCTCTATGGTATCCTTCACCACGAGACGCTTGACAAAGACTTCTTTCTCTTGACCCAGTCTATGGACGCGATCATACGCTTGCGACTCAGACGCATAATTCCACGACAGATCCAAACTGAAATTCAAGCATCGCGGAGTTTAGCCACTGACAGCACCAAGATACAAAGCGAGACAAGAAAAACAAGGAAGAGGGCGATCCGACGCACTTGATGACTCGATTGGCGGAAACGAGATTCAATCCCACACCGCCACACTTGGTACTAAGAATAACGCAGATTTCATCAGTACCTGGAATGCGGAGAAATGTGGGGAATACGATCGATCGCCGTACCTGATAAGAATAACCTTCGGCCCCGTCGTCTTTCTAAATTGTGCAAGAACCGACTCTCTAGCCTCTCGGTTCATTTTACCATCGTATCGCAAACTTTGAATACCGTGCCGAGCGAACAAGATCTCCACGAGATCCAACATCGATGTCCCTAATCGCCGTGAATAACCGTCAGGAGATCACACAAGGGGTGACATGTCCGGATTTCTCGACTTACATTGGGAATAGACGATGGTCTTATCTCCCAGAGCCTCCCATTCCTTAAGGAATTCGACCATAGCGACCATTTTTGCACTGGGTTCAAGATCATCGTCTCCCCTCCGCCAGGTATTGATGAGATCCGAAGAGGGCCCAGCTTTGCCGGGGGCTGCCGTTCGTGCTGTGGAGGTGTTGGCACCGATATTGCGGCTTAGTTGTCGCTGCCGTGATGTCCTGACGGGAATATCGAGTGTATCCTGAAACCGAAAACCGCGTAAGCGGACGTTGAGGATGACGAACTACGATTACGAACCGTCTCTGACTCCTCATCGCTCGAATCGACCTTCTTTACATCCTCCGCCTCTTTTTTGGCACCCTTAACACCCTTGCCTTTCTTGCCTTTGCTAGCACGAGGCTCTTCATCACTAAAATCGATTTTCACCTTGACATCTTCCTCTTTCTTCGCTTTCTTGCCCCTCTTAGGGCCAGGAGAAGGCACAGCAGGCGAAGAATGGCGCTTCTTGAGTAAAGTCTTCATATCCGGGAACTCCTCATCTGATGATTCACTCATATCTAGGATATCGTCGATGTCTTTAGAGGTATATGATCTCTTCTGAGGAGTCTCTACTTTCGGGGCGACAACAGGCACATTCTTAGGCGCCTGCGGTCGTTTCGGCTTACGCCGAGTAGCATCCTTGAATTCTTGAGACGTTGGCTCGAAAAATTTCGATAAGAACGTATGATTGGGACCCAGATCGTTCATTGTTTTGCAAGTAGGGCCTGTAGATAGCGAAGTTAACCGTAGGGTCCGGTGAAGTTGGGTCAGAGGGCGTACGTACAAGGTCGAAGACCTTTGGCGGCCGCGGCTTCGTATTCCTTCTCATTTCGAAGGTTGGCTTGTTCGTCCCCTTCTCCACTGATGAGGGCGGATATGAGCCAAGACAGACGAGACGGACTAGAACATTGTAAGAGCTCACAAAATGCCATTATGTGCGATGGGCGAATTGTTGAGATCCATCATACAGTCTGGTCCTGTGTCAACGACCACAGGCAACGATTAGACAGGTACAGGACTGACCAAAGCATATCTCGTGGCCACAGGCCAACAGACGACCATTGTTCACGAAGACTGCACGTTGATAAGCTTAGGTCTGACGTCCAAAAATTCCTAACGCTTACAATCACCACAAACCGGACAAGAAGCTTCTTCACTATCCGGGTCATCTTCATAATCAAATCTCGCAGCGATCGCCCTCTGGAGGAACCTGATAACACCAATGTCTGAGAAGATATTTCCGATATGGGACTGGAATACTAACTTCTGTTTGATCTGTGACATGAGGTTGATCAACAAGCATCCACAAAGTAAAGGCGTTTATAACTCACATTCACGACCCATAGTGCGCCCATGGCTTTTGTCGCGCGAGCAAGCTCTTTCTCCTGTTCACTGGCGACCAAAATGGTCGGGTCTTCGGATTCTTCGAATTGACCCTTCAAGTTGCGATTGTAAATGACTCTCCAATTGTTCCTCAGAAGTTGGCTAGACTTACAAGTATCAGGTTGGGATGTCCACAAAGTTGACGCAAGCGGAGAATCATGACCTGTTGAGTGTGAGTTCATGCTAATGAGCGCAACACGTCTGTAAAACTGACGAGAACTGCAGTATGACTGCGAATATTTGAGAACCAAGGGGAAACGGGAAAGATGAAGGGCTACACACTTTTTAACAATGGTGTTGTCACGAATGAATTTATTGATGCTGATTTGAGCCCTCTTTTCGAATTGGTCGTAGAGCTGAGTACGCAATGTCTTTAGTCCGGGTCGAGTTTGAGTATGTTTAGAGACAAACCTGCCGTTCCTCCTCCGAGAACTCGATGTGAACAAGGTCGATGTGCTTCTCAGGGAGTTCAAGTAGCGGTTTGCCCTCCTGGATGCAATAAGATAGGACATCAAAATTGTACCGTGTGGAACAAGGGAAGAGCACGAACCAATTGCCCATCTTTTGTCCTTCGGAGTAGCAACGGCTTGAGTATTTGCTGAGCTCTCATACCTGTTAACCAAATGGCGTCAGATGACGAACAGAAAAAAAAACTGTAAACATACCAGCCAAAGGAGCATCCTGTAATTGGACTTTGCCGATGTGTTCATTAAAATCTGACCAATCACTGCAGTATATGTGAGTAAATTAATTGACCGGTTTCGGTTGATACAGAGACACAGACTTCCAAGGGCGGAAATGGCCGAAACGAATAAGACCATAGATATCGACCCTACAAACAAGTCAGTATGATTCGACGACCATAAGGAGAGATGTCCCATACAAGTTATTAGTGACAGGAGTCCCAGTTAAACACCAGCGATACTTCGACTTCAATATCGCCAACGATTTACTAGACCGAGTTGCTCTGGCGAATGTCGCGTGAACAATCGATGAGAAAGGGTTTAGGAACGCAAACCACACCTGTTGCGAATGAATTGCGCCTCATCTGCGACGATTCTGTACCAGTCATTCCGAGAAATTGGCCCTCTAGAAAGTGCTTCAGTATTTGACGCGGAAGACATGCATGCGATAATCAAGATGTACCCATGTCGGCGTAGCCACCTCAATTCTTCTTCGGGCTCCACGTCTGACGGGATAGTACAATCAGTTGTGAGAGTTCCATAGGACGTGATCACGACCTAGGAATAGATGAGTACATGTGTCATAGAGCGTTCTGAGAAGGACAGACATCATATGCGTCAAAATCTGCAGGTTTCTTGAGCTTGTCTTTTCCATGATGGATGTGCACAGTGAAGATGTCGTTCGACTTGGTTTCAATCTCTTCCTTCCACTTTGAAGAGGATAAGGACGGATGAGAAACCTTGAATCACAAACAAGCGGTAGGGAATCATACCTGGAGTAAAAGGGCGGCAGGAACAACAATCAGGGTGGTGCGGGCATTCTCATTGAGCCTCGGTTGATTAATTGACATTGCTGCTATCATCTGAACAGTCTTGCCTGATGATAATAGAGCTCAGATACGAAGAAGAGGTTCGAGCGGAACACTTACCAAGACCCATGTCATCTCTGAGAGTTGCGATCAATATAATCCGTTTCAATGCTAAGTAGGACTCACGCCAATATACCACCCTTACTCGGGCCCTTCTCTTGTTTGACCATCCTACCCTGAGGGTGAGTCTTTCCACGAAGCGGATTCTTCGCGAAACTCACCAGCTTACTCCAATGGCCTGGTGAGGCAACAGTCGAACTTCAAGTCCTGGTAGTAAATCTCGTTTACTGAGGAAATTAGTCGTATTCTCAAGTGCACACGATGAGCAGACGTACTCCTTCAGGTTGAGATGTTCCATGGCTTGAGCAACAGTTAAACCATGAGACGCATTATCAATGCTTCTGGCAACAAAATCCGCCATGCTAAGATGATACTACGTTCAATACGATGCGGAAGAGAGAAACAGATATCGATGATACCATTGGGGTTGGTTCGGTCCACCTCTATCTACTCCATGGATTGTGTCCTCATCATATCGTATCCTGAGGCCCAAACGAGCAGGAGATCCTGTCATAGCAACTTTCTCGACAAAACGCGCTCTTTGAGTTGCCAATATCTCATCGATGGCCCGACTACCTCCTGAACTCGGTGTGGTGAGGAGTCAGACGCTGAATGGGGGAGCATTTACGCACCGGTCAATCCCGAATCAGAAGTGGAAGTAGGTTGCTCCTCGAGTATGCCCGATCCTGATGCCCTTCTCTTGTTCCCCCTCTGGTCTTCTTCGTTCCCTGGGTGGAGTAACGACACTGCGTCCTCCAGAGAATCGTGGGGTCTCTTGGTGCCACCTCCTGGCTGCGGTGTCACGCTGGGGACTTCTGATGAGGGAGGGGAGTCAAGGAAGGGTAGTTCTTCGCCATCGAGAATCGCAAGGAGACGTGATGGTCTCTTCTGTGTGGTAGATGGTGGATTGTCCATTCTGACCATTCGAACGAAAGGGTTCCTAGGAAAGCCGCGCTTCCTCGCGCGCGACGAGTCAACGCCAACGCGATTGTGGCGCCCATCTCATTAGCCTTTTCTGGCCTAGAACAGCCACTGCACAGCCACTGACAACCGTCCATGACCGTCCCTATCCATCGCCGAAAAAAATTTCTCAACTTCAGATTTCCCAATGCTTCAGCCCGAGTTTGGCTTCAGTTTCTCCCCAGTGCGCCTCAGATATCGATGTTTTCAGAACCACGTTGCTTGAAGTGAGTTTACTGTATTGTTGAAGAGGACCTCTAGGTTTCTGGACCCTGAGACTTGAGACTTCGCCGAGTATATCTGTTTCAAGCAAGAGTCGCCCAGGCGAATGCCCTGAAGTCAGGATTCGAAATCCCCAGATTTTTGCGCCTACGCAAGAACATCCATCCTCACCATGTATTTCGCCATCCTCCTGGTCGTGGTGACTTTAGCTACCTGGACTTCTCAGACAGCGATTACACCCAAAATTTCTGAGCATATCCAGCATGTGTTACGTTCAAAGGAGATACCAGGGCTCACCTTAGGAGTTGTTTATTCGAACGGATCCACCGAACTGCGTGCGTGGGGGATTCGGACTGAAGATGGGGATGCTACCACACCAGAGGTTTGTTTCACCTACTGTTTACTCCGTTGTCACTCAGAGGTGCTTTCTAGACGATGTTCATGATTGCATCTTGCTCAAAAGCATTCCTCGCAGCATCGCTTGGAATTCTCATGGACGACTTTTCCAGAGGAAAAAATACGACCTCATTACCATCTGCTGTTCAGGAGTTTCGGTGGACAACCAAAATTGCGGACCTGCTTCCTGGCGATTGGGCACTGATGGATGAGTGGGCATCCAAGAATGCGAATCTTCGAGATACGTTGGCCCATGTCTCCGGCGTTGCAAAGTAGTTCTGTCTTTCCTTAAGACCTTTCTGAAACTCTAACGCACGTGTGTGCAGGCACGACTACTCTTTCTCCCTTGAGTCGTCACCCCTGGATATTGTCCGTAGCATGAGACATCTTCGTCCTTCATTCGAACTTCGAACTCAGTGGATATACACGAACATGGTGAGTCTCAAGTGATATCGCCGACTCGTCTCGATCCGATACCCTCCTTTCCTACAGGAATACATGGTCGCATCTCATATTGTGACTAGATATTCCGGGGTCCCGTACGAAACGTTCGTACAGAAACGCATTTTTGGCCCATTAGGAATGAATTTCACGACGTTCTCGTTATCGAAGGCAGAGAACACAGGCTTGTTATCTCACGCCTGGTCATGGGGCCTTCGCCGGTTGCCTATATGGTTCCCTGATGAATTGAGCGAGCTTTGTGCAGGGCCTATGGGCATCTATTCCAACATCGTTGACCTGGTTTGAAACGTTTCTCTTGATACGTCGAGATATTCTGACGCACCCATAGAGTAAATGGCTCGGACTCTTGCTCAATGACGGAGTTCAACCTACAACTGGGGAGATCATCATTCCGAAGGACGCCTTGAAAGAGATCACGACTCCACGAGTTATTCAGTCAGGCGTATCACCCAGTCCCGGATTTTCTCTGTCTGGATACGCCACAGGCTGGTTCCGACAATCATATATGGGCCGTGAAGTCATATGGCACGACGGCGGTCTACCGGGTTTCACCTCTTTTGTAGGGTATTTTCCTGCTGATGGTCTTGGAGTGGTTTGCCTTATCAACGCGCTCGGAAAAGTCGAAGAGTACACTGATATCGTCTATCGCATCGTTCGAGAAGTTCTTGATCTTCAGGAACCCCCTTCGGCACCTTCACCAAGCTCTACTATTGCGCATGAACCCACGTAAGTCTCGTCCTCATCATTTTATCGTTTTCCCTGATTGACGAAGAATCACAGCTACATACAGGATCCAGCTCAACTTCCCATGGTCAAACCAAAGCGACCAGATGGTCCTACGTTGGACATCGAAAAATATACAGGGACCTACCACGATCCGGGCTACGGGACCATCTCATTCTGCACACCCCAAACCGACACCCCTGCTTGTAAGGAAGTCATCACAGAATTTACACCTGTTCAAAACATCGTCTACGAGGCCAACTCCTCCTCTGAATGGCCACTAGGACTCTACGCAAAGCATCCTCGTCTATTCAGTTCCCACATCCGAGTTGTACACAAAGAAGGCGATCTCTTCAGATTGATCTTCACATACCTCTTCCCTGAGGGCTATGGACGAAATTCAACTGCGTTTGAGATGTGGGCTTCAGGTTTGGCGGATTCCGATGCTCAGTTTGTTGTGAAGGGTCAGGAGGTTGTAGGATTTGGGTTGTATAATATGCTTCCGATGCCCTCGGAAAGACAGTTGGCGGGAGGGGATGTGAAAGAGTTTTCTGATGTTTGGTTTTCGAAGATTTGATCTTGGTTCCCAGTTTATGTACTGTTCGGAAGAGAATGGCCTCCAATACACAGATATCGTTGACCTCATTAAGCGGAACAGTTGCGTTGCGGCTCAAGCAGCCATCATTTACTTCTGTATGCATTCCTAGTGCTCCTAGGAGAAGGGCCGTGTCTTCTTTTGATCGTGACGAGACTATACTCGACGGCATGTATGGAACAAATCCTATTCTTGAACAGAAGAGCATAGTTTGCAACCACTTTGACTTTCGCCTGAATCAAACTCATCATCTTGCGTTTCGTTGATTTATTTACCCTGATTGCCATGCGACGTATAATCTGAAGGATAATCCTTGACCCCGGCTCCGCCTCTAGATCTATGACCCACACACAGTTTCTACACTTAGGTTCGTTCACAACTTGTGTTTGATTGTACAGGACAACTATTAGGGTGCACTTAGTATCTACCATTTGGTCACAGGACGGAGAGTTATTAATCTATATATATCATCATCATACCATATATTCCCGGGAAGTGGAAGTTGAGACGCTGCTCTAAACTTCGCCTCTATTGTGAACTCCCCCTCACGCCCTGGTAGAGGAGTCAGGGTTGGGCTCGTAACATTGTTTGTAAAGCGGTGGCACTTGGATCGATGTACCCACATCGCTTGGAAATCGTGGAATACTCGACCACACATACGACTTGGCATTTGGGGGTCTGCCAACATGCAGAAGAGAGACTTTGGAGGGCCTGCAGGCCACATGCCGAAGACGGCCTGAGGAGGATCCTGCATGTCTGTATTCCCGCTATCATGATCCTTCGAGTCGGGGCATTTGTGACGCGTCAGGTTTGAGCGTTGCAGAAATACTGCTCCACAACTGAAACACTTCGGAAACATACTGTTAAACAAAGCATATGTCAGGCTTAGGAACGAGATCAGTGGCAAGTTCAAAGGCTTGCTTTAATTTCTCCTCGTCACTGAGGTGCAGATCTAGGTGACGTATTGCGTCGGGCTTCCGATTCAGCTTGTAGTATTGAGCACACAGGGTGACTTCTCCTGTCTCACGGATGACATGTCCTTGGCAGATATATCCATCGAGGTCCTAAATGCATTTCAGAAGTCAATTATGTGAGGAATGCCGACAGGAATAAGAAGAGATGTCCTTACGTTGGAAATTCGCATTCTGGAATCAAAGTCGGGGAATTCCTCCCTGAAAGGGAGGCACTGTATGGTTCAAGGTCAGTCAGGGCTAATAATCCTTAGAGGGTACTGCGAACCGTCCTCATTAGCGGTCTGTAGGTGACTTGCTCTTTTCCTCGCATGGCCTGTTCCTTTGACATTCTAGTGGTTTATTTGGGTTTGGAGTGATGGATGAGGGGAAGGATTTCGAGTGGCTCAGAAACGAATGAGGAGGGACGTTTGGTTGATGAGAAGTATCCAGCGAGTTTGCTCCGGAGTCGAGTATTATATACCTCAATCTTTCAGCAGCGGCCTCGGCAGGGGTGCAGTGGCTTTGCCTACGCAGTCATACAATCTTGCTTTGTTGCCTCGGCGCGGGCCTCCTGAAGGCCACACAAGTCCTGTAATCACAGAGGGGCTAACTGAAGTATTATCTAGTAGGTGAACTTGAAAGGAAGCCATTGACGTATGATATGCAACATGGTAACCACACATAATCCGACCTCAAAGGACGTATTCAGTTTCGATCAAGCTTCAGAAGAAAGAATCATAAGACTTTGGGGATAAGTCGAAGTAATGGATCAAATCTGACGAGACCCCATCCAAAGCAGCCTTTGCTTTGAGTTCCACATCCCCCTCGAAATTCTGGGACCCAATAATGGGCTCGTGAGCTTGGGTCAAAGGGCATTGTACGGGTCCCATTGATGCACGGTCGCGAGTCGGTATCGACGTTTGCTTCAATATCCATCAAATTTCCGGCATTCTAATCCACATTGTTTGCGAGATCATGAGATAACATTTTGTGGGGCACTTCTTGGTGCTTCCCCTTTTCAAAGGCGGCCACAACACTGCGGCGGAGCTTGGCCACGGGTACTAGCTGCGCCTCAAAATGTGTTACAAGGTCCAGCCTGCAGGTCCTGCTTGGGAGCCACTGTCCCACCTTCAGAAATATTCGGCTCACTCACTTCGGCTGTGACTTTAGCCTCGGGGCCCTCTTCGTCTACAGATCCGCGTGGGTGTTATAGTAGAACCCCTCATTTACCTGTGATAAAATTCTTTCTCTGACCAATCGGACCACGATCTCGTACAGCGAGAGCGATATCGGATGTCGAAGTTCGAGTGATCAGAGAGGGACCGAGGAAAGTACAATACAGGGAAGCACGACCGTCTGGGGCTCCGCGTAGGTCTTCGTCGAAATACGCGGACCGACGACGACTGGATTAACGGTGCCTTTTGATGAATGCTATATTAGCGTCAGCAGTATCAATAATCTAGGTTGCATATCTGATACTCAGATGCATGATGATGCTAGTCACCCACATTCGACGTTCATCTTGACCGCAACATTGGGATATATGCTTCCAGCCTCGGCGATCCTCTTCGGTTCTTTGTTCTGTGGTGTTCGTTATAGGGGAGACAGTCTGATTTGGTAAGTGTCTTCTTTGGTAGCAGACGAAGAGTTGATGATGTCAATCTGAGGCCTTATCTTGAAGGGCGATCAGGTAGAAATAGATATTGTATGATGAGTTATGGGAACACCTTCACTGTCATCACGGAAGGGGACTAAACCTGTCGTAGGTTTCAAGGGTACACATTACGGCGCCTACATAGTGTGACCAGAGTTCCGATTGGTACAGGGGTACGACGGGGCGCAACAGCTGCAGCCTGCAGGATGGGGGTCCAATGCACGGCGAATACAGGGCCTTAGCACACCCTTGCGAAGATAATACATATTGGTGGCACTTCCTAAAACTCCAGCAAATCAAGCCTATGTGACCTCGTCTGATACACCGTGTGACGTTGCACAGTCACCCAGCGTAGCGTGACTTTCGCACATCAAACTTCTTGACGGGTTTCCTTCTCCCTCTGGCCTCGTCTTGCACCACAATGCTCATCTCCCCTTGTTTTTTTTCTGCTTCCACTCTTCCTGTTGCCACTTGGTAAGTATGCACTGTTCTTCTACTCAATATGATATCACAAAGCACCACATCTTCCCCAATTCAAGGTGCCACTTCCTATGCGCATGCGCATAGTACAGCGAGGGATGTGAGCCGGTTCGGTGAAGTTCCATGTGTTGTTGATGATAAGGGGCATCACTCTGGATGACTATCCTCTTGTGTGTAAGCTCCACTACCTTCGCATCTATTGGTACTGATACAATTAGACATGAACTTCGGACTGAGTGGATTTATCCTGGTGAGTTTGAAGCAATACCACCTTCTCGCCTCAATCTGATACCCTCCTTCTCTACAGGAATACATGGTTGCATCCGATATCCACTAGATACTCCGGGGTTCCGTACGAAATGCTCGTACAAAGACGCATTTTTGGCCTCAGGTCACGACATATCCATTATCGAAAGCAGAGAACACGGGTATGTTGTCTCACACCTAGCCATGGGGCCGTCGCTGATTCCAGATATGGCTCCCTGGTGAATTGAGAGAGCTTTGTGTTGGGCCTATGGGGATCTATTCCAACATCATTGATCTAGTTTGTATCATTTCTCTTGAAAAGTCGAGACATTCTGACGCACCCACAGAGTAAATAGCTCGGACTCTTGCCCAATGACGGAGCCCACCCTGTAATTGGGGACGTCGTCGTTCCGAAGGATGTCTTAATAGAGATCACGACACCATGAGTTATTCAATCAGGCGTATCACCCAGTCCCGGATTTTCACTGTCTGGATACCCCACGGGTTAGTTCCGACAATCATACATAGGACGTGAAGTCATATCTTACGATGAGGGTAATTTCTTGTTATGGTCTTGGAGTGGTTTTCCTCGTCAACGCGCTTGGAACAGTGAAAGAGTACATTGGTATCATCTATTGCATCGTTCAAGAAGTTGTTGATCTTCAGGAGCCCCCTTCGGTACCCCCACCAAGGTCTACTGTTGTGCATGAACCCACGGAAGTTTCATCCTCGTCATTTTATCGTTCTCCCTGGATGATGAAAAATCATAGCTACATATAGGATACGGTTCAATATCCCATCGTCAAACTAAAGCGACCAGATGGCCCTACGTTAGACACCGATGATCTTCACCTACATTTTCCCTGACGGCTTTCAACGAAACCCATGACTATGAACGAAAGGCAACTGCGTTTGGGGTGTAGTTTCCTGATTTGACAGACTCTGATGCTCGGTTTGTTGTGAAGGATGAGGAGATGGTAGTATTTGGGTCGTATGAGATGCTTCCAATGCCTCCGGAGAGGCAGTTGGCGGGAGGATGTGGAAGAGTTTTCCTATGTTTGGCACTCGAAGATGTGACCTTAGTTCCCAACTTGCACACTGTTCGGAATAGGATGTCCTTTAATACACAAATAGTATTGATTTCACAAGATGGAGATAGTTGCATTGCAACTCTTCGTGTCAAGCAGCCATCATGTACTTGTGTATGCATCTTACTCCTGATGAAGCGTTGCGTCTCCAATTTTGGGTCACAACAGGATCCTCCGGGATGATGAGGGTGAAATCCAAATCAATTTCGGACCAGAGGAGGATACTTGTTCGACTTCCTTGGCTTTCTGGTTATCTTGTGTCTAGTTAACTCATTCACCCTTACTATGATGCAATGAGTGCTCTGGAAGAGAATACTCAGCCGCGGCTTTCAAGTTGCCTTTATGGCTCACTCGTGCTTTTCAGACTTATCTTAGTTCGGAAATCGTGTTTTGCTGTAAATGACAATTATTCAAGTACACTTTGTATCTACCATTCAATTACAGGTCGGAGAGTTATTGATCTATATATATCATCGTCATACCATATATACCAAGGAAGCGGAAGTTGAGATGCTGGTCTAAACCTCGCCTCTATTGTGTACTCTCCCTCACGTCCGGGGAGAGGAGTGAGGATTGGACTCGGCGTGTTGTTTGTATGATGGTGGTCCCTAGATCGGTGCCTTGACATCTCATAGGACTTATTGAATACTCCACCGCACATCTGAGTCGGCCTTTTCGGGTCTGCCCACATGCAGAAGAGAAGAGGGCCTTGCATGCCCGTATCCCCACCCTCGTGATCTTTCAAGTCGGGGCATTTGTGACGCTTCAGGTTTGAGCGTTGCAGGAATACTTTGCCACAACTGTGACACTTTGGGAACATCCTATACAACAAAGCATATGTCAGGCTTAGGACTGAGATCGGTCGAGAAATAAAATTGCTTACCTTTCTTTCTCCTCGTCACTGTAATGCACATCCAGGTGCCGCTTCGCGTCGTCCACCCGTTTGTAGTATTTGGCACACCGGACGATTTCTCCTGTCTTGAGAATGGCATGTCCTTGGCAGATGTAGCTATAAGGATCCTAAATGCGTTTCAAAAGTCAGTGATGTCAGGAATGTCATTAGGAATAAATGGGCTTACGTTGGGCTCTCGCATTTTGGATTCAAAGTCGGGGAATTCCTCTCCAAAGGGGATATACTATGTGATGCGAGATCAGTCAAGGCGCTAATATCCTTAGAGAGTGCTGCGAACTGTTGTCTTTGACTTTCTGGCTTGCCCTTTGCTCTGCATGGCCTTTGGCATTTTGGTCGTGCAATCGGGTTTGGGATGAATGGGCGAGGGAAAAGATTTCGAGTGGCTCAGAAACAAATGAGGAGGAACGTTAAGTTGATGAGAAGTATCCAAAGAGTTTGCTCGAGCATTAAATATCTCAATCTTTCAGCAACGGCATCAGCAGGGGTATGGCGTTGCCCATGCAATCGTGCAATCTCGCTTTGTTGCTTCGGCACGGGCCTCATGAAGCCCACATAATTCCTGTAATTATGGAACGACGAACTGGAATATTCTCTAGCGGGTGAACTCCAGAGGGACGTCGTTGACGTATGCTACGCGCCGTCGCATCTACCTTTGCAAATCTCAGGGCGATACCCACATATCCCGGGCCTCCGGTCTCGAAGGACGTATTCAGTTTCGGTCAAGCTTCGGAAGGAAGAATCAGAAAGATTGGGAGATAAGGTGCAGCGATAGATCAAATTTGGCGAGATTCCATGCAAAGCAACCTTTGTTTTGGGTGTCTCATCAGTGTCTCATCCCCGTCGAAATGCTGGAACCGATTGGCAATAATGGGGTCGGGCGCTTGGCTCAAAGGGCATTGATGCACGACCACGAGTTGGTATCGACACTAACATCTATCAAGACGCCGGTATTATAAACCATTATTGTATGCGAGATCATGGGATCACATTTTGCGGGAGGCACTTCTTGGTACCTCCTCTTTTCGGGGAGGCGACCCCAAAGCCCTTTGAAACCGCGACGAGGCTTGGCCACGGGTCCTATCTACACGTGTTGCAAGGTCCACAATGGAGGTCATAGTCAGGGATACCTGGTTCGCTCACCCCAACTGTGTCACCTTCAGGATCCAAGCGGTTCTAAGCCTCGTGAAGCCCTATTCGTCTATAGATCTCTCCTTGGGTTGTATGTGCTACGGTAGAACCCGTCATTTGCCTGCGGTAATCTCTCTTTTCAAATAAATCAGACTACAATCTGGTACACCCAGAGCGATGTTGTTCGAGTAAACTGAAGGAAAGTACGACATTGGAAGAGGAAAGGACGACCGTTGAAGACGAGAGGGGGTGTTTTTAAGAGTGTGAAACTTACATGTGGAATTCCATGCTTACACCCCCACTAATCTCAATCAGATCATGTGTCCGTCTGCGTTGGTCTGCGCCGTCGAGGTACCCGGCTCGACGGCGACCGGACTCAATGTACTCTGGTAAATGCGATATTATCGTCAACGTTATTAACAATCTAAATAGCTTACCTTGATACGCAAACCCATGACGACGATGTTCATACTCGGTCTTCGTGTAAACCACAACATTGGAGTATCATGGCTCCCAGCCAAGTTCAACCTCTTCTCGGTTCTTTGCGATGTAAGGTTCGTCATAGGTCATGGGAGGGACCGTGAGTTACCAAGGGGTGACTCTCTCTACAACCTGTTCAATGGATACAGAGGATTCAATAGGAGCCATAGCTTTGCGTACCTACGGTCCCCATACTAGCGTTTGCAAGACAACAATTCCATCCGGTTCGGCAAGGGCATCGCGTGGTAGCATATAAAGAATCAATGACAAGCTAGGATCTTGTTCCAAAGATATGTGAACGTAGGGAAAGATGCTATGTCATGGGTTGCGAACCAAGCTCATGCCGAATACTGTGGGGCAAGGCTCTCCAGTTTGCATCAGTGATTCGTTGACCCAAATTGTGCCAAACAAATGTTTTCGGTATATAGGCGCCTATCACCATTCAGGAACATAGGTAGCCCCGTGGTTACTTCTAAATTTGGGATGATCTGGACCGGGTTTACCGTGGCAAAAGCCAAATGTCAAAAAAATGTTTTTTGAACAAAATATGTTCAGGCAGTGTATAATTACTTAGGAACTCCGCATAGGGTCCTTGAGTGTATTGTATCGTCTCTTGTGTAACTCACGGAGATGTTAACATTGAAACCCTTGAATGCCTCATAGAAATCCTCTCGAGGCCAACTTGAATCCGATGTAGTGAGGATTAAATCATGGGTGTTGGAAAGTAAGCTACAGATACAATGCGACACCAGGAAAGGAAGGAGAATGATCTATAATGATGTCCTTCGTCTCAGGGGCGCATGAGCTGATGTAACGCGATACTCTGCTAGAGTCTTCCTCAGAAAATCCAAGTGATTGAGGCGGAGGACTCACGAAACCGGAAGCTGCCCTGGAGGTACCTTCAAGGGAAAACTCCTGGACAAGGGAAGCTGCTGTTCCTTTGGGCCTGGTCTTCAGAGATGTCTTGGCCTTGGCTCAGACACAAATATGTGATTTGGCTCCTTGATGCGTGTATGACATTTGTGTGTATGGCTGGGCATATACACGGCAACAAGGAGGGGTGCCCACCTGGGTTGTTAAAGAAACACTGAGGAGCAAAGACAAAAGCGTTGGATAGTATCGATGTGGCCTGAACAAAATAATTGCCAGGCGGAGGTTTGTTCCTCAGTCGAAAATTTTCAGGAGAGCCGGTCGAAGAATGACGAATGGTGCACGTAGAACAAGTTTGCGAACCTTTGAAACCGAACAAAGACCGACCGGAGGATTCCATGAGTGGGGAACCCGACCACCGGAAAGTCTCGCCTACTCTTTCAATTTGGAGAGAATGCTCACAACGCCCTCTTCCTGCCCTATAATCATGCCTTCGCTTACCCTAGGGATCGATTTGTTTGTTCACCCAAATTGGGTCTCTTTGCTCGGGTTGTTTTCTTGACTCAGTAGGGTCAGTTTGATGACTTATCATATTTGGTGACCATTGTACGAAATCCAAGGAACGAATCGGAAGAACAATGGGGCTGGATTTGATTTGGGAATAGGGGGTCGAAATGATTCAGGTCCTCCGGGGAACCGGCGTGTACGTGTACGACAGCGTCTGCGCCCTCGATGCGAGCACCACCCGTGCGGTCGACACCCAATTTACCTCCCTTCCCTGCTTTTCCTCTCACCACGCTTATGATCCCCCCCCCCCATTCGCCAATGAGCAAAGCGATCTGTGAACCGATCACTCTCCCTAATGAAAAGCAAAGGAACAAAGCGGAAAATTTAACCAGCCA
>JANAWD010000523.1:0-30416 GCA_027627245.1 Meripilus lineatus | reverse complement strand
TTTTCGGGCCGTTTGACCATTCGCGTAAAAGTCGGCGAAAGACAGGAAAAAAGTCGGGGGAGTCTGAACATCTGAGCCAGGGATTGTTGAGTCGAGATTCCAGAGTATTGAAGGTGATAGAGACTCACGACGGAGCGACACAGCACTGTTGTAATAACGCTCTGGCTGAACCCAGTCTCTTGGAGATTGACTGCTAGAGCTGGGAACCATGATATAATCTTCGTCCTTAATCATGGCGAGAATCTAATGGCAATGACGCTGTTGCTTTTCAGTAGGATTGCAGAGTGAGAGAACAGTCTGGGGGATTACGCTCAATCGTTTGTCGAGTTATAAGATGAGTGATCGGCTCAGCATTTCGTGATAATTGGGATACGAAGGCGCGCGAATGGAATACAGATCAAGTGCTGAGCCCGTAATGTGCTCAGTCCTCACGCGTTCAAAAAGCGCAGGCTGGATGTCCTTCGCGATGAATGTTATCGAGGGAACAATGAATGATGGACGTAGATGGAAGTCGCGCAGAGACGTGAGAAAAATGTGGGTTGCCGACTGCGTTGATCCCGGCAGGCTGGACGCCTCGAGCCAATGGACTGTTCTCCTTCGTCCAAGTTCTTCTGGTCGATTCAGTATCCGTGTTCGTCACTCAGGCTGGGATTTCTGCACTTTCAGCTCTAGAGATGGGTCCGGCACCACCAATCAAAGAATTTTGCACAGTATTACCCCGGGTTATGTTGTCAGCAGCAACATCGTCAATTCATGGGATCCCAACTCGAACTTCGTCAGGATCAATTTGGCCCTATGACTGTCTGTCGTGTCATTGTATCGTCTATCTGCCAACTTTTATTACACTATTGATCTGATCTGGCAACTCCGAGTCATATACGGATGGCAGAACGAGGGTATCTCTAATAAGAGGTTGAACGACTTGTCAGTTCTTGGATGTGGTTACCGTCAGTTGACATTCTGACTTATACCTTTTCCTCCTATTCCCACTTACTCGCCTTTGGTCAGCATAGGGTACATGTTAACGGGTACCTTATCCTTAATGGACAAATGCAGTAAGTCCTACAGTACCACAACCCGCTTCCAGGGCTTGCTCGGGCTGTTTCGGCCAAGTCGATGATAATTGCGCTGAGCTTCGTTTCAGTTATCTTGGAACACCTCGTGGAGAATGCCGCGTACGCGGATACTCTGCGCTCCTTATTGAGGATGCCTTCGATCTCTTCGCGCGCCGCATACAAGCGCATGTCCAAAGAATGAACGTTGATGAACATGTACAAAAAGGTTGCCGCCAAGGACCCGCATATTGAAAGCATCGCAGTCCTGAACATTGCGAGTTCTCACCTTACGGGGTTGCGAACAACTTCTTGATTCTCAGAGCTTACGAACCACATTGTCACTTGAAGGCGCTGCTAATTCTTATCAGGATTCATCATTCATCATTCCTCGGTCGCCATCAAGGATCAGTCTCATCGTGGAAATAACCTTCTAAATTGTACACCCATATCGCAGAAGCTCCCCGTGCAAGCCCCATACACTGTCCTACATCGTCTAACCCCCGACACTCAGCGTTATGCTTCCCTTCAAAGCACGCACAGTTGATCATGACGAGCAAAAGAAGGTCCGTGGACCTCCTCGAGTCTGGTCATAATTGTACAGGCCTAGGAAGTGATCGTCCTATATTCTCTGAGAGATCCCCGAGCGTCCCGGTATTCAACGTTATGAAAGCCATTACGCTCAGCATTCTCTTGAAACTTCCGGCGATCGCCACCCACCCCTCAGGTTTGTCAAACCCTCCGATGGAAGCCAAAAGAAGTGTCTCAGGGGCTACCGATCAAGGGCTCATCACGGTCGGGAAAACGTCTTCTCTTCGTGTTGAGCTTAGCTGATGTCGAAAGCCGCCAACACAGCCTGAGAAGGGTACAAAGACTCAGCGCCGTCATATTCCGTGTATAGACGCGAGAGAGGAACCCATCTGATTTTGTCCCTCTTCTCATGACCGTCCCTCTTTACTTCTGACTGATTTACCACGACATCAATGGATTCGGCCGCGTTACAATCGGTGGACACGGAGTATGTGACGGGGGTGGTAATGGGCGTATTTCCTACGAGATGCTTGTCTGTGGCATGTCTATGTTTGGTGATCTACGATAACATGATCACTTTCGATCAAGAGGTTCGTCTGTCTTTGTGAGACCAGTGATCATCCTTCCAACATTTTCTTCTCAGCACGAATTCTTTTGGAAGGGATCTTGGTCGATCTCAAGGGTGCTATTCCTCTTGGTGAGCTCCGTACCAATCTGACGAGGCTCAGCAACATTACAACTATCCCATTAGAATCGTTACCTCGTCTTGATTGAAACGATGTAAATGTTCCGTCCAGAGAAACAAAGCCAAGCTAACCTGTCTAGAACAGATTCCATACAGTTGGTAGGTCATATTATCGCCCCTTCGTTAAATGACGCTCATGCATCCTAGTTCTCTTTGGGTCTGGACTGAGCTTTAATGTGAGTCATCATAGAATTCCTGATCGAGCAGCTGCTAATCGACATGGCAGTGGTAAAAGCGTCTGCACGTCATTGTCGAGGTATCTCTAACCGTGGCATACAGGTGCACCGGCTTGGCATTCATGATATTTTTGCTCTCTGCATTTGCGTTTTGGATCATTCAAGGTATGCAATACTGAGTTGTCATCAATTCAGTGTGTGAGAGACCCTCATATCTTCGTCAGGAATTATTGTTCTTCGTGTGTGGTACTTATACACTCATCGAACCCTTGGACGCGTGGTGGTCATCGCGTGTTATGCCATTTCCATCATAGCCGATTGCATACTTCTCAGCTTTAATTGGAAGGAGACTCGGCCTGTATTCGATGACCAGCTTGGCTGTCTCCCCCAAAAAGGGGATAAGAGTTGGAGAATATTTCTCGTTCACTTCGTTCTCCACACTATCCTTTTTGTCGCAACATCCATCCCGGTCATTAGGATGTGGCACTGCAAGAAGGACGGTTTTGTGATGCTTCGGCTCCTTCGCGAGTACGTAACCCTTACCGGATTCTATTCACTGATCTGACCCGCGATGTGCGTCTCAGTGGAGGAATATTTTATCTCGTAGTCCTGGGTATG
This sequence comes from Meripilus lineatus, assembly GCA_027627245.1. NCBI lineage: Eukaryota > Fungi > Basidiomycota > Agaricomycetes > Polyporales > Meripilaceae > Meripilus > Meripilus lineatus. The sequence continues at coordinate 27,294 of JANAWD010000523.1, read as the reverse complement.
CGATTGCCCTGTCCCAACATCGTCCTCACTAAGCTCTTCTTCTTGTAGGTTCCATTGGATTCTCAACAATTGGCACCCTACCAGGAAGATCCGTCGTGGTAGGGAGCCTCAGAAAACTTTTCGCGAATTTGCCTCATTCTCTTTTTCATAGGTTTCCCAACCAGCCACCAACTCGGGGTATGTCCCCATATACCGTGATACCTAACATCACTCACCACTTTCTTCAGCTTCATCCTCAATGTCACGTCAGTTGCTGTTGCACGCTTGATGCTTAGCATCCAATCGTTGGCTGCGGGTCTCAAGGTAGAACCCACATGGCTTCTGAGCCACGCCGAGCTCAGTCGAGTACGATGGAGGAGGGGTGCTCACGAAGCCGAGCTTATCGTGGAAATCGATTCGGCAGAAGCTCCAGATCGAATGGTAGAACTGACTTCTCTCGGGGATTTACGAACCTCGACAAACCAGAAGGGGTTCCACGTGTCTGGGGATTTTTCCCAACTTTCGACAACTGTTTGAGGAGGATATGGCCCTTTCATCTCGATTCGTCGAAGAATGCGAGGAAGAGGTGGCGTATAATGTGACTCGAGAAGATTAAGTTAATACGATTGTATGAGATGTATGTTTATTATCCGATACTAATAGGTTTCGACTTGACAACACTTGGCTTGCAACGATACAGTAGGCCTGTTTTAATCGCTGTCGGAGTTCACCTTGTCGAGTGTCGGCACTGCCACCCCGGGTTTCTGGATGTAAATTGATCGAGAACCACTGGAAGGCCCATAGGTATCCTGACCATCTCTTCAGCAGGGCGATTGATTTGGACGATAGTCTCCAACGGAGATAGCTATAGGGCCCACATGTTTGCATATTCACTGTCAGTACGTTCTACACTCCATGCCTTTGCAGCAGGATCAGCATCCCTTGGATAGTTATGTAAATTCCTGCGCAGAATTGGTGCGTACAGTACGTGCTTGGTTTCCTGTTTGTATGTGACCCAAACCGAGTTGCTGGGATTCGGGCTTCGTCGCGTCAGTCGTGATAGATGTTATCCTCATGGCGTTACAGTGGAACCCTGCGTATTAATGGCAACACGGGACGGATCTCGCGAATACGGGTGCAAATTTGGCGGGTGCTTGTTCGTCGTTCGGTGTTCCATACGGTTCTCTGGATCGCGACCTCAATACCTGCCCATCGAGATCAGGATATACAACGGATTCTCCATTAATGCTGCACATATACTCTTCCCAAGTACACTTTCGAAAGTGTACTCGTGAAGAGTAATCGCTCGTCTGGTTCTGCGCCTGATGAGCATCTAGTGAGGGAATTTTCTACTTGATTCTTTTCTGTAGCACCCTATTCCGCATTGTCTATTCTCGGAATTGACCGTCGTGGGTAGTGCCTGTGCCCATCGGGAGCTTTGTCAAGAAATAGAAATGCTGCGGTGAGCTTTCCTTGATTATCACTACCCGGATTACACTCGCCCTATCTGATAGGTCCGAGGCACGATGGTCTTCTCGAAGATGTTCCTGTGCTGAACATAGATACATAGTTTCGGAAGGTTGCCACTCAGCTTGACTCCGTTGCGGTCTTATTTTCACTACCCAGTTGTTTACTGTAGTCAATTCTCCGTGGCTTTTGAGTCATGCAGAACGCAGTCGCATCGCTCTGATGAAAGGCTCCAAGGAGGGAGAGTTCCTCGCAGAAGTTGACACCGTTGAAATTGAGACCGATGGCGAACAGGGTGTGATGATGAAGTTCGAATCTGTGGTTCGTGGAAGGGACCTGCCTGGTTCTGAGTTGGAGTACAACCGCAAAATCAATGAATGAAGCTCGAAAACATCAAAGGTACCACAGAATAAGGACCAAATTCCAATATTCGTCCCAATATAATACTAGGCTACAGCGCCTCATGTCGTAATTGTACCGATCGCAGAATTGAGGAGGAGGAGGAGGATTTATGAGTCATGATGAAGATGACGTTAACGCATGTCTTGTCTTGATAGTCAATTGGCCGTTTATTCCTCTGGCTTGAATGATGATTGCCTCGAAGAGTTATCAGAAGACAGTCCAGGGTTAATTCCGGAGAGTCGACATCTGCAAAGCCATAATGTTCCATCAACTTCAAGCCCGAGAGCGGCCCGAGGTTCCAATGCCGAGTCTCGGATTGGTAGCCCAAAAATGGGGACACAGGCGCTCAAGAAAGTCGGTCGCTCTAGGCCATTGAAGAACATCGCTTCGAGCTGGTTTCGTACTGAATGTGGCCCTGTCGAAACCACCCCTCGGGTTGTTCATCACGATGAGAAGCTACAACTTTCCGTCTATTCATACTGCTTCGAGGGAATGGACGTGATGCAGCTGTTACAGTCTCCTTCTTCTTACCTTCGAACGTCTCACCGAAATCGCCCTGAGTGATAGGAATCACGCGCGCGCCCTCAGGCTCAATGGTCTTCGCCGGTCTCCCAGTGGGCTCCCAATCATCTCGTAGTCTACGGTCCTTACCTACCTACGTCCGCGTATCATTATACTTGCGGTATTGTCTCGCAGTCTCAACCATCTCACCCCAACCGTGCAATGAGGCGTCGTTCAGACTTTCGCCCGTCCCACAGCCTTGAGGTCCGAGAAATGAAGATCGCAAGTTCCACGGGACAGAATTCACGGCCGACCCTGAAACCACAAGAATGGAGAGGCAACCCTTTTCCTCATCTCGCTACGCCACCAGTACCAACCAGTGCAATATTCTGTGTGGATGGCGAGACCATCATCCAAATGATCCTGTATTCAATCCCTTTCATGATCGATTCAGGGTCGAGTGTAGATGTTTCTATGCGTCCCCGTCTCTCCGCCTTCTATCAGTGATATCAGGCTGACATATTTACACCGTGTGAGCCCTGCATCGTTCGATGTGCCATTTAAATATGCATCCACTTTCTGCGTGCTGTATTGACCATTCCATACCTCCCCCCGATGTTCACGTATATGGAGCGTTCCACGGAACCGTCCAACCAGACCCTTTCTCATCAAGACCAATTATGGGTGTGGCAGGCCTGCTGGGGCTTATCACCATTGAGGTGTCTAGCGTTGGCCTCCTTCTGCTTACTGCTATACGAGCTTGGGGTCACCTTCCAACGAGAGGTAAGGGGTCACTTTCATCATTGCCTCTGATAGAGCTAACTTGGATGCAGTTGAGGTACTTTTGGAAATCCTGTTGGTCGCTGTCAAGGCTTCTCTACCTGATCGTACGTCCTATATCGTCTTCGGTAAGTTCATAGATTTTTCCTCACCTCTCACTTTAGAACCGTTATCTGGTCTTGGCTGTTTCCATGTACGTGCACTCCCATATTCAGTCGCGCTTCGATAATCATCCGTGATACTTGTAGTGTGACAATCACAGGCATGTCTTCGCCATGTTCTCTGCAATGTGAAGGGTCATAAACTGAAGCCTGAGGACTCTAGGACAATTCATCCCCAAGAATCACCTGACTTCTTCAGTGAGACCGACCCTTTCTTTCTCTGTTGTAATATAACGGTCCGATTGAATGCAGCTGTATGTCGTCGTATCGCGGCCTCTATTGGAATCCTCATCTCATGGATTATGTCCAGTTGTGGTTCCCTCTATCACGCGGTCTTTGCGGGTTCCACAATTGCGTCTGTGAACATTCAAGGTACGTTATCAGCAAGTCCATCCTTTCTCTATCTCATTCCTATTCCAGGGATCATCGTTCTTCGGATCTGGTATCTCTATTCGGGTCATAGGTTTGGGCGCATCGCCATCATTTCATGCTTTGCTGCGTCTATCGTGATAGATGTCGTTCTTGTCACACTGGATTGGTCTAGCATGGGCTTCCTTTACGAGCCATCATATGGGTGTGTCCCACAGCATGCAACGCACGCGTGGCAACTATCTGTGCACCACCTAGTGCTACACTCTCTCCTATACATAGCAGCCACGGTTCCAGCCGTTCTTAGTTGGCGTCGTGACAAGCGTTCTCCGCTCGCTGCTCATATCCTTCGAGAGTACGTCGCACACACGATCGATATTAGATCTTCAAATGACCATACGTTCCTGATTCGCATTGCAGTGGTGGCCTATTCTACTTCACAGTACTGAGTAGGCCTCCGATTGTGACCTTTCTCCAGATTGACTTGACGATTTCCACTTTTAACAGTTACTATGGGCTTCACGTCCATCGGGGCGCTTGCACAAGACGTTACGGTATGAATTTCACTCTGTATCTCCTGGTAATCGGCACCAACCCAGACTTCATTGTCAATCTGTCAGATTTTCCTCCCTGCGGTGTTCTCGAAGTACGTATCCTTCTCTTAATTGACTCTCGACTTCTTGATGGCGTTGATTGACCGTTGCTGTGAAGTTTTCTGCTCTGCGTGACCTCCGTCGCTGTGTCACGTTTGATGCTCAGTACCGAGGATTTAGCAATGACCTGCAGAGTGGATTCCAGATTGCTATTGAGCGATGCAGAACTTAGTCGAGTCGCATGGAAGAAGGGGGCGCGAAGAGGAGAACTCATCGTCGAAGCGGATTCCATCGAGGTGCTCCCGGACGAGAAATTCGAGCCGTCGGACGCGGCATCGGAGGATACGTCGACAAGCCTTCTCGCACCTCGCATCTATGTGACTGTCGTTGGCCAGTACGATGATTTGACGGATGCCCCCACATCCATGTGAGGCGGGATTGGGGAGAATGAAGTTCTCGGGTTTTGATGAACGTGGCGACTGTATTTATTCGAGACGTACTGTCATTACTGACAACAGGCCTGACGTGTTCAAGTCAAGTAGAAGGTGTTAGTTCAAGTTGATTGGGTATCGCCCCGAGTGTGTCTTCGTGGTGGCATATATGGTTCTTGGTTTCATGAAGGGGCTACGCGTTTCTATCCCTCCATCTGGTTCGGGACTTATGAATATTCTGGAGGGGAAATTTCCTACTGATGATCTTCGGTATGGCACTATCCCGCAGTCTCTGTTCCCGGAATTAATCAACCTTGAGTAGTGTCTGTGGGACTCTCTGGTATGGGAGCTTTGTCACGAAATGCTGTGGTGAGCTTCCCGTAATTATCGCTTCCGGGATCATAATCCGCAACCTGACGGTCTTTTCAAAGTATGCCAGACAGTTTGTCCTCGTACCGAACAAAGACCAACAGTTTGGGGAACTTCATGCTACGTGGCTTTTGAGTCATGCAGAGCTGAGCCATATCGCCCTGACAAAAGGTACCAATGAAGGAGAGTCCCTCGTCGAAGTTAACAATGTCGAATCGGGGACAAGCGGCGAGCAGGGTGTGACGGAACCTGCCCCCCGAACAAAAAGGCAGAAAAATCCGACCGCTAACCTTAAATTAGGGCCTTTCCAGGCTCTTGATTGGCTCCCAAGGGGGAGAAACCCTTCCCGCTTAAGCGCCGCCTTACGGCGGCGGGATCGCCTGCGAATGATCGTTTCCATTTTTGGAGTGCCACCAATCAGAGGCTCTCGCCGGCAATAGGCTCGCGAAAGTCGGTCGCTCTAGGCCGTTGCGGAAATCTCTCCAAGCTTGTTTGAAGTCGGCCCTGTCAAATCGACCCTCTCAGGTGTTGATCACGATGGAAAGTCATACCTTTCCGTTTATCCATACTTGATGAAGTTATCACAGTCTCCTTCATCTTACCTTTGAACGTCTCAGAATTTGCCGATGATAACTCTAATCGGTGCACCCTCAATCTCCTACAAGCTGGTTTCCCAATAGCCCCACAGTCATCCCGTGGTATGTTCTCGTTCTGGAGCAGGGCCTGCCAGCGTTCGCGTATTATTATACCTGTAGGCACGTCCTGGAACCTTCTTCTCTCACGGCGGACATACAGTTACGGCGGGCGTTGACTTCTGCGTGTCTTATCAGCTCCCGAGAGGGCGAATGAACATCGCAAGCCCACATGGAGAACCCCCACGATTGGCCCTGCGCTTCCCATAATAGTGAGAAAAGTACCACATCCCTTTTCCTCATCTCACCCCACCACCAGTACCAGTGCAATATCTGTGTAAAAGGCGATATCATCATTCGATGATCCTGCAAACACTTCCTTCATGATCGATCCAGGGGTTGAATTAAGAAATCTTCATGCATCCCGGTCACCCCGCCTTCTATCAACTTTAGACCTATATCTGGTTGATATATCACATTGTAAGTTTCACATCATTCGACGTGCCTGTTATATATGCTTTCGCTGCCCTCATGCTATCTTGACCGTTCCACACCTCGCTCAGACGTTCAAGCAGATGGACGGCTCTATGGACTTGTCTAACCAGACCGGCTCCGCTGTTACAGCAACGGAACAGTGGATTCGGAAGGCAAGCTGGGGCATGACACCATTGAGATGTTTAGCCTTGGCCTCCTTTTGCTTACTTGTATATGAGCTTGGAATCACCTTCAAACGAGAGGTATGAGACCGCATTCACTATGATACATATATACGTGCTAATAAGTTTCACTTGTATGCAGTTGAAGTATTTTTGGAGATCCTCTTGGTCGTTATCGAAGCTCCTCTATCTGATCGTGAGTCCCGAGTCGTCGCTGGGGTTCAACCGAACCGTTCCTCACTCCTCACGCCAGAACCGATATCTGGTCTTGGCTCTCTCTGTGTACGTATGTTCACAGTTTTCAGTCTTGATCTCGTTGAATAATTATTCGTGGCGCTTGTAGTATGACAATTTCAGGTATGTTTCTGTTACCATTTCTCACAATATGAAGGATTGTAAACATAATGATAGGCCAATTCATCTCCCCGCGTCGCCTGAGCTCCTCAGTAAGGTTGAACTTTTCATTCCCTGTAAAAATATAACGATACTATTTAATACAGCTGTATGTCTTCGTATAGCAGCTCTCACTGAGGTCTCGTCTCATATCCTACATCTAGTTGTGGGACCCTATATCACGTCGTTTTTGCTGGTAGCACAATCGCTTCTGTGAACATTCAAGGTACGCTTGACCCAATTCTATCTTTTCCCTACTTTATTCCTATCCCAGGTATTATCGTCCTTCGGATCTGGTATCTCTATTCAGGTCGTACGTTTGGACGCGTCATCGTCGCCGTATGCTTTGCCGCGTCTATTGCTGTAGATGTGGTTCTTGTCGCGCGGGATTGGCCAAGAATGGGCTTCCTCTATGATAGTGCCATGGGGTGTGTACCCAAGTACGCAACGAACGCATGGGAGCTATTTGTACATCACCTAGTGCTACACTCTGTTCTATACGTAGCAGCCACGGTTCCCGCCGTTCAGAGCTGGTATCGTGAGAAACATTCCCCGCTTGCCTCTCATATCCTTCGAGAGTATGTAGACCACGCATTCGAAAGTAAATCTCAAACTAACTCACGTTCCTGGTTCGCAGAGGCGGTATATTCTACTTCACCGTACTGAGTATGCCTCCAATTTCAAGTTCTTCCACAAACAGATTGATTTTTTCTGCTCTTTACAGTTACTATGGGCTTCACATCTATTGGAGCGCTTGCAAAAGATGTCACGGTATGAGTTTCGTACCATATTTCCCTCGGCACTCACCTAAAATTGATTGGTTATCTATCAGATCTTCCTCCCTGCCGTGTTCTCAAAGTACGCAATGTTTTCTTCGTTGAGTTTTGACTACTCAAAAGGTTTGATTGACCATTTCTATGAAGTTTTCTGCTCTGCGTGACCTCCGTTGCTGTGTCACGTTTGATGCTCAGCACCGAAGATTTAGCGATGACCTGCAGAACAACTTCTAACTTGCTACTGAGCGACGCAGAACTCAGCCGAGTCGCATGGAGGAAGGGCCAGCGAAGAGGAGAACTCATCGTAGAGGCGGATTCCATCGAGGTGATTCCAGAAGACAAGTCATTCGTGGCATCAGATTCGGCTTCGGAAGAAAGCGCGACGAGCCTTCTTCCGCCTCGCATCTACGTGACTGTCGTTGGCCAGTACGATGATTTGGGATCTGCTCCCACACACATGTGAGGTTGTCGGCGGTCGCGGCTTGGATGACAGGTTCTGAGATTTTGATGAATGTGGCGCTTGTATTTATTCTACTACGAGCAACGAGATGAGTGGGTTCAAGTCAAGTTGGGATTTCTTTGGAGGTAGTTGACGGGGGAAAAACCCCAAGTATACCATTTACTTCGTAGGATATTTTCCGTGCGTGTACTGTATTCATACAGGGGTCAATCGAGTCTCCAGTCCAGCCGGGAATATCCGGATGTCTGACAATTCTCTCGGCCAATCATCGTTGAGTTAATTTTGATAAGCGCTTATCTATCCCAACCTTGAAAATGACAACCCTCGTTCGTATCGTACTCGTGTCCACTACCCACTTCGATTTCGCCAGGTATTCTCTGAATCTCGGGGCAAGGCATCTCCTTCGCTTTCTATGACGCAAATCCGCGCACATATTGCAAGCAAAATGTGGGCGATTTCTTGTACATCCTTCCATTGGCCCTTGAATTTAAGGGGATACGATGCAACCCTCACTCTAAGTTGTTTGGAGCGATGCTATTCGATATAGCTGTCAGCGTAGGTGATCGGTCTTACGGACTCATTGAACACTCGAAATGTTAATTCATATTCTCGGAATCATTTCAGACCTAGGTCCAAGGATTCTCCACACCAAGCTGCGCGTGCAGTTGAACGCTGATGCGCCTCTCACAGCTTGGTTCTCCAATCTTCGGACGTCCCATCTTTCTGCTGTCATTCCAAAAGACTACGACTGTTGTCAATTGGCTATGAAACGGTATCGGATTCTTCGAGGACACCCTAGTAGATCCTAGCACATCCCGTGCTTATACGCGATCAGTTATATGATTATGTCTCGATCAGGGTGTTGCCAGCTTGGGTGGACCTCCGGATCCGACCCCGATCTGACTTTTTTAATGGATGCATGTTTGAAATACTTATGCCACCAGATGCCCTCATCGGGAGTGATAAAGTCTTCTCGGCCCCAACATCCTTTGACTTGTCGAGTGACCTCTCTTTGACGAACAACCTCCAGGCACCGCAAGGTTCTCCTCGTTTGACGCGAAATCTCATCCCCTTCCTCGCACTCCTCAGCCTGAATCTTTGCGCAGAGAGCGAGGTCTGGATGCTCAAGCGAACGACTGGCGCAGATTTATCATGGTTGTTCGAGAGTCTTGGCGGGGTCATACAGACAAGATCGTTGGCAGTGGCCTCTGTCGCCCTATTTATTTACGACTGGATTATTACATTTGATCAAGAGGTGGGAGGCTTATCTACGCCAATGATGCCGCTGTTAACCAGTCTGTCACAGTTTGAGCATTTTTGGAAGGGTTCATGGTCGGCGTCGAGGATTTTATTTCTTTTGGTGAGCCTTGGGATCATTCAATCTTCGACCAAGGACTTGAGTTGATCTGAGTCCTCAGAATCGTTATATTGTGTTAATCTTATTATGGTGAGTAGACTTACCGAGGTCGCGGGCATCCACTCATGACCATTCTCAATCACTCTATAGTTTCGGTTTGGTCGGTGAATACGATGTCATGGATTCGTTCTGATGATTGCATGCTCACCACCTCGTAGGTTTATTTGCCACGGATCTTAGCAGAGAGGTGAGAGGTCTTCTTCACGATAATTCCGCCTTTCGCTCATTTCCCGGAAGTTGTATGTCTTCTGTTTCCTCGAGTCGTGGGTTTCCTAAGGAGTCTCTCCAGCTGCACAGGTCTGGTATACGCTCTCTTTACGGTGGACATGTTTGCTCTATGTAACATCCAAGGTTCGTCCTTCTCACCTTGTGACCAAATGTTCCGTTGTCACCTTTATTCAGGAATTATTGTGCTGCGAGTATGGTATCTCTACACCAATCGTCGGATCGGGAGAATTATCATCGTCGCATGCTACGTCGCTTCTGTTGGCATCGACTTCGGACTTCTCGCGATGGAATGGAAGGAGCTTGAACCCTTCTATATCCCAGGTCTTGGATGTGCGGCCCCTCGGGCTCCTCACATTTGGAGGCTGTTCATCCAACATCTGATTCTACACACGATACTGTATATCGCGACGACTATCCCTGCTGTCCAGATGTGGCATCAGAAGAAAGGCTCGCCAGTCATGGCACGTTTGATGCGAGAGTAAGTATCAAACACCATTTGTGATCGAATTGCAGCTCACGAGACTTGATGGATAGTGGTGGCATATTCTATCTTGTCGTTTTTGGTCAGTGTTCTCGATACGCCCCCTGTGCGCATCAACTGAATGTTCAACGATCCATGGTCATCTAGTGTCTGTGGGATTCACAGCAATCGGTTCCCTCCAAGACAATGTTGCGGTAGGTAATCAAAAGAAGGTTCGGGACGTCGACTAATGGTGAAAAAAAATCATAGGTCTCACTTCCTGCAATATATTCGCAGTATGTCCCATCACCATCTTTCAGGCGAGATTTCCATATCTAATCCGATACCCAAAGTTTCATGCTCAGCATCCTGTCGGTCTCGGTTTCGCGAGTGATGCTGAGTATACAATCATTTGCTGCGGGCCTCCATAAGGATCCGAAATGGCTGCTAAGCCATGCAGAGCTGAGTCGAGTTCGTTGGCGGAAGGGATCACATGACGGCGAGTTGATTGTGGAGATCGAAAGTGCAGAGCCTGAAGAGGACAAGGACCTCGAGCTTGGGTCTGTGAGAAATGGTGACGAAAGCCCTGTCACGCATAAAGCGGAGCCACGGTCTTTCCTCGATCTTCATCCGCACGACCCAACCTTCATCTGAGTTCGTTGGACGATGTGATGTTTTCTCGCAGGCTCGGATTTGGATTCAACTTGCTTGACTATGCCACTTCAGCGCAGGTCTCGCGAAGTGCTTCAATCTCGGTCCCAAAAGTATCTATAAGAACTTGGATTCGGAGCATGTACCTGTATTGTAGTACCTTGATCAATGTCTAGAAAGCGATTACGATGTATCATCCCTCAGACCATATGGAAATCCGTACCGTGTCTCACCTCAATCTCTGGGCAACCATCGTCCCTGAGGCTGAGCGCTGAGCCCTGGTTGGCTGGGAGGGATGGCGTCAATTGGGGCGGGGTTGTGCCGACTTGAATTCCGTTGCCGACATCCGAACTCTGGTTCGCCAGCGGCAGGGCCAGTGCCTTCTTTCTTTCCTTCCGGTTCAGACAGTACAGCAAGTGCATGATTGTTGCCACTACCTCGATACATCCCTCAATGTCAACGAAGACTTCCATTGGTGTACCATGACAGCCTCTTCGTTCCCTTTTCGCCCATCGCGACATCTCGCAATCGTTCGTGGCTACAACGTCAACCGTCCGTTTGCGGGATTCCTTTAACTTTCGATTGGTTGGAAATCGTGGCAGGGACGTAGAAAAATGTTTGAATGACACCTCTGCATCTTTCCGTTCACAATCCGCAAGGCTGAGTCGCACCCTTCTTCGATGGATGGAGGCAGAATCCTTCTATTTAACCTCCTATGAGCAAGTCTGTTTATCGGCAATATTTTGACCTCTGTCTGTTTGGTGAACTAAAGAGGAATGGACACACCATCCCTTGCAAGCTCTCTTCAAGGTCTACTCTTGCCGATTCAGTACTCCACACTCTGTTCACTATGCATACTTGTTTATGACTACATTCTCACCTTTGACCAAGAGGCAGGGACCTTGTTATTATCGCTTTCGAGCATTGCTCAAGCAAGGCTTCAATAGGTTAAGCATTTTTGGAAGTCAGGCTGGCAGATTTCAAGAGCTCTGTTTTGTCTGGTGCGTGTTACCTTCTTGCAAACTCATGCGCGAGAGGGCTCAAGGCCGCTCCTTCAGAATCGTTACCTCATGTTCCCTTTGCTCTAGTGAGCGTCGTGAATCTGAATGGTTTATATACCGACTTATGGTGGAAATAGTCTTGCAGTGTTCAGTGCGTATTGGCCCGTTCACCATAGAATCCAGTCTTGGACATACTCATACCTTTCCCAGATACGTTTGTCCGGAATCGGAGCTCTCAGGTATGGACAGTAATTCTTTGTAACATTAGCGTCAAGTTGACTCTCTCATTAAGTTGTATGGCCTTATATTTCTACACGAAGCTCTCTTGGTTACGCTGCACGCAGATGCATGGTCATGGCCTACTCCATAATGATGTTAGAGCTTTGTGTTGTGTTCGTCATCCAAGGTCGGTGCTCTGGGTTTCTTCGTCGATTGTTTCCTGATGCTTGCCCCGCAGGAATAATCGTGATCAGGGTCTGGCATCTCTACGCTCACAACCAAATTGGGCGGTTCACGGTTCTTTTTTGCTACGTCGCGACTATCATCGTAACAGTAGTTATAGTTGGAACGGAATGGCATAGAATGGAACCCCACTATGTCCCAACATCAGGTTGCATTCCGCCGGGAATCTACTCCTATGTGCCGATCTTCATCTTAAACCTGGTACTTCATTCGATCCTATACATTGCGACTGCAATTCCTGCTCTCCGGATTCGGCACAGGACAGATTATTCGGTCATTATGACTCGCATCTTATGGGAGTGTGTAGTCAGTCCATGCCTCTGAGATGGTCATTTCAACTGACTTTTGATATAGTGGAGGCAGTTTCTACCTCGTCGTAATGAGTGCGTCCTCTTGATTCACTCCCTACGACTCTCTTATCAGATTTATCTCAAACCATTGTGTCAGTTGCAATGGGCTTCACTACGATTGCAATTTTGGTAAACAAGTCCTCTGTGAGCACAAAACTCTGCAAGATTTCTGGGGATGACATTGATGCAATCTGACGGCGCGCACAGATATTTGTCCCAGTCGCCTATTCGCAGTATGTCATCGCTTACTTGAATGATGTGCATCCTCACAAGAAGTCATTGCTCTAGCATCGGGGTCACCGTCATCTCAGTTACTATTTCGAGACTCATGTTCAGCATCAGGTCTTTAAGGATAGGGGACCACGTCGATGGATACGGACTCCTCAGTCATACCGAAATGAGCAGAATACGTTGGCGGAGAGGTCTGGATGATAGAGAGTTGATTGTAGAAATCGAACCTGCTGAGATGGTACTTGACATCCGACACAGAAGGGATCGCGTTGCGAGCCATGGAGGGTCTTTCAGGAGTTCTTCGTGCCCGAGAGTTTATACTACGGTGGTGGGACAGTTTGACGATCTAGCTTTGGGTTGTCCAGGTATTAGGATTCCACCTCGAGACTGATGTCGAGGTGAGAGCTCATCACGTCCCGCACATATATTCCGGATTTCTATGTTTTTCTGTTCATCGGGCCCATCCTACAATTTTTTGATCCTCTATGGGTGTATTTACGTATATTGATTGCTAGCGATCATGCGTTCGGAGAGATGCGAGAGGGTGCGTATCCTTTGGCACTGCACCTTCAATTGCAGACCATGCGGACGCAGACGTGCATATGACGGATCCCTGTGTAACCCTGCTTCCTTGTCATGGTAGCATCCTGACATCCAGGTCCGTGGTCGCCGATCTGGGTTTCATAAGTTGAGCCCCATCCAATCTGTCCTTGTTGTTCGACTCGAAGCTTCGAACTCTCAGTATTCACATTTCGATCTTTGATTCCTCCTTCTCTCTTCAGTCATCATGCTACTATATTTGTTGAGTCATTGCTCCCGTCTAGGGCTCAAACCGACTCCACTTCCAGACAACAGCCGGAACACTCCTATGACTATATCGTGCAACCCTACCATCTTGCGAATATCGTTGATTCCTAGATGATAGATCCTGAATTCTGCATCTCGCGTAACAATACCAGGGTCCACCGAGTCTAGGGTGCCAAAATCTACCATGCAATTGAACAGTCTCCCTCCAACAGAATCGGATCCTCCCTTGCCGATCATCTTGATCAACGCCTGACACCCATGATACAGAAAGCCGTTACTATCTTGTTGGCATTTACGGGATACGGAATCCATGGGACCGCTCGATGCCGGCGTGAAAACACCCTCTTATATCAAGCAACCTTCGACACAGGGAGCGTTTTCAACTCGCCACACATGAATCACCTTTTTACTCTGCTTACACCGGAGAGGGAAAAGCAATGACAGCATTGCCAACACCATCGTTCCTCCTTGAGCGGGCCTTACCGACCCAGTATATGACAGTCTCTTCCTTGTGTCTTTTTGTGTATGACTACATAATAACTTTTGACAAAGAGGTAGGTATTTTATCCTCTGCCATTAACCGACTGATGCCTTTCCTTCCAGGTCCAGCATTTCTGGAGGCCAGACCGACGACTTTCCCAAACACTGTTCTTTGTGGTACGTACCTGTTCATTCGCTCGCCAATTTGAAGACATTGATTGACTTGAATACAGAATCGTTATCTCCCATTTGCCCTATTCATGTACGTACCCCAGTCTTTGATCCGCCTCACAGACTGACAGACTGTCTGAAATCAGCGTTGTCGTAGTGAGTGCGTATCATCAGCCAGTGCAGAATTGTCCTTGCCCCAAGACCTTACGGTGTGCCTTTGTTCAGATACTTTTGTTCGAAATCATACTTCGGAGGTGAATCGTAAAGCTTGTTCTTTCATTGACGATAGCTCACAACGCTCTTACAGTTGTAGGTTCTGATAAAATTCCACTCAAAATCACCCTCATGAGCGTCGACTCTAGATGTGTTCGCATGGTCTACGTCATTCTTTTCTTAGAAATCTCCGTTTTAGACTTTATTCAAGGTGAATCATTCCTCCAGGATCACCATTGGTTATCCACTAATCCCTGCAACACCGTGACAGCAATTATCGTGCTTCGCGTATGGCATCTTTACACATCAAACCCAATTGGACGCAGTATCGTTGTCTGCTGCTATGCTGCGACTTGCATCACAAACCTTGTGGTGATTGGCACGAGATGGCACCAACTTTCGGCCCACTTTGTCCCCATCCTTGGTTGCATTCCGCCTGATGTCCACAGCTTCTTGCCGATTTTTATCATTAACTTGATCATCCACTCGATTCTCTATCTCGCAACTGCGATTAATGCACTCCAACATCGCAGACGGAGGAGCCTTTCATTGGTTATGACCCGCATTGTAAGAGAGTTAGTATCTGTCAGTCAATTTCTCGCACATCAAACAATGCTGACTGTCATTATAGTGGAGGGATCTTCTACTTCATCATCATGTGTGAGGATATCTACATCTCGGTTTAATCACATTCATCTCTGAACAAATATTCCTTTATACCACAGTTGCCATGGTTTTCAGCACTGTTGCAATTGCATCTGGAAACCCCACTGTGAGTCAACAGTCAAGTCCTTGACCCCCAGAATATTCATAACATTTAAGGTCTCCCTCCCGGCCGCCTACTCTCAGTACGTTCCATATTGCTACTACTGTCACTGCTGCTCAGACATCATATATCGCCCATCAAGTATGCAGGTCGCTATCTCGTGCATCTCTATCTCAAGGCTCATGTTTAGCATTCGGACGTTGACGACCGACCTCGAAACCGATACGCAAGGTCTTTTTAGCTATGCGGAGTTCAGTCGAATACAATGGCGAACTCGGAGGGGGTCTGATGACAGGGAGCTGATCGTCGAAATAGAACCTGTCGAGGTAGTGATCGACATCAGACCTAGGATGAATTCCGAAGATCAGGGAGGTCGTCGCTTGCACCCCAAAATCTACACATCGGTAGTAGGACAGTACGATGATCTAGCCTTAGGTTGTCCAGGAGTTAGGATGCCCCCTCGAAACTGATCTACTGGCTGGAACAGATAGAGTTTATTTCGAATGTTCTCATGCGTCCATGAAAAGGGATGGACTAAAGTTGTACTATTAAATTATGAGTATTCCATATGAACCCTCAGCAACATCTCCACCTCCGCCCTCCACCCCTCTGATCCTCCTCCAACACGTCGTTCTCTCGGATCACTTTCAAAAATACACTCTCCAACGACGCTCGTTCAACAGTGTATTCAGTGAAACTTCCTTGCGAAGCGAGAGTCGCGAAAAGCTTCGGCAACGAGATCGTCTTCCCAACAGGAACTTCAAACCGAGTTGCGACGTCATCCGCCATACGACAATCAGGTATCCCAAGCATCAACTCTTTCGCTCTCAACACATCCTCAGGTGTTCGACACGAGATGTGTACCTCATATGCGGCGTATCGTGATGCGAGAGATTCAGTCGTTCCAACGGCTAGCGACGGATAGTATGTCAACCTGGAATGTGGCATAATTGAGATTATGTCGTACCTAACATCTTCTTCGCTAGGATACCAACTTTCGTGGCAAGAGCAGAAGCTTCTTCCATAGAATCTACGAATAAGAACGACAAACAAGATAATCGATGAGAACCCTGGACTCAGCACTTCGGCGCAGGGGGAAAACAGAACCCACGTGTGGTGATAATGATCGCTTTCCCTACGGCAACATTCCGTAGAGTGTTCCACATGTCGCGTTTCATCTTCGCATCAATCCCTGTGGAGAACTCATCGATGAGAATGCAAGATGGGTTTCCTGACAGGGATGAAGCAGCGCACATATCCGTCAGATCAGCACGAAAGACCATATATCAGGGAACTCACCAATTAGGGCAATGGCAAGGGAAAGCTTCCTTTGGTTCCCACCAGAGAGCTTGCTCGCCAATCTATCAGCATACACATACAACGAAGTTGCCCTCATCAGGTCTTCCACGTTGCGATGGAGTTCATCGCCCCTGTACAGCCCCTTCAAACGACCATAAACCATCAAGTGTTCCCTAACCGTAAGTTGAGAGTCAATTGCGGTAAACTGGGGGCACACTCCAAGGGAGAGTCTGGCAGATTTAGGGTGGTGAATGACTGAAGTGCCATTGATGAATACATCGCCTCCGTCAGGGATGACCTCTCCACCTAGACATCTCTCATGCTCAGCAACATCCAGAAATGACAGGCTGCAATACTCACGAATGACATTAAACGATGTTGTCTTCCCAGCCCCATTCGGGCCTAACAAGGCAAATACAGTATCCTTTCCGACTCCAAAGCTCACATCATCCAAGACCCGATCTTTCGCACCATCAAATGATTTTACGATTCGGAGAACTCGGAGACTGTCACTGGATGTCATGACGGCTTCTGATTCAATCTTTACATCCTCCCGAAGGGTCCCATCACCAGGAGCAGACGATCCTCTACTGTGTCTTGAACGAAATGTCGCAATGCGTCGAGGGAGGAAAGACCCTGAGTCTACCCATACGAGAATACCAAACAGGATGAAGCCATAAACAAAGAGATAGGCTATCGGACCTCCATATCTCGAGATATCACCCAGTGAGGAAGTCGTGACAGGATCCCTGCCATTGCACAGAAGGGAAAAGAGATTGACAGATACGTATGCCGCGCGAAGCTGTAACAAGTCCCCTGAATTCAGGACTCTAGGCCGTTGTTGAAAAACACAACTGAGACGTACCACGCTAGCGACCGGCGATAGGATCGACATGGTATAATCTGTTCAGGACGTAAGGGGCCACGAGTCGAGGATGGATTACAAAACAACGCACGAATGATCGTCAAATCCTGACCAGCCTCAGAAGTCTTCGCATAGGTCAGCACGAGCAAGTATGCAGCTGTGTACAGCTAGAAGTAAAGAACGTCTCAACTTCACCGAAAGTGAATACTCCAGGACGATACGACTCACCACAAACATAATCACACCATAGGCTGCCGACAAGGCAAATGCGGCAAGAGGCGACGAAACAATGAGCGATGCACAATACGAAAATAGCGCCCCAACGATGCCATAGAGTACCAAGACGACCCACTGCCACCAGAATCGTCAGTAAGGTCAATAGTCGAATATTTCCGACTGCGATACTGGATACTCACAAAGAAACCAAGGCCAGCGAAATGATCGGAGGCAGCAGCGAAGATGATAATTATCAAGCTAGCAGCAAGGACACAAAACACAGAATCAAACATCAAATGCCCCAACCAAAGACCAGCTGGATCTGTGAGCCCATTCGACAACTGCATAGCCTGGACCAACGACCTTCTCTCCTTTGACACATAAAGCGAGAAGAACGCCGGGAATGCGCCCTACAATACAAATCAGCAATTAAACAAGACGACGTACAAAGATACAGCCATGAAGCAAAGACAAAATTTTACTTACCATCGCGGCACCAAAGAAAGCCACCCACTTCAACGCAAAAAGCGTCCCAGCAGCAATCCCCGGGAAATTCTGATAATTCGCCGAGATCAAACCCACAGCTCCCCCCGCCTCAACTCCCCTCCCCGAAACATTCAAAGCATGATTATACAAGATATTCGACGCAAGGTTCAACATCACGGGTCCAACAATCCCCGGGGGGGATGCTTCCCACGCAACGAGTGCGTTGCCCGAATTCAAGTCCACAGAGACACCACCGAGAGACTGATTCCTATACGTCTGGTTGATCGTATCCACAAAGGTCGCGTTATCTTGTATGTTTGTTATCTGGAGGAAGTTTGTGGATGAACCGAGGCTGGAGATGATCCCAGGTGGAGAAGCGAGGACGTGCCCGCCTGTAGCAACCATTTGAATGAATCCGAAGGGTGAGAACGGGAGGTACAGTGGGACGTTAATTGTGACGCGCAGAACTTGAGTACACGTCTGCCTCGCATCTTTCAAGAAGAATATCGGAATACACGCTCCGGCAACAGCAATGAGTACAGCCAGAGCAGGCGTGAGCCAACTCCTTCTGGCAATGAGAGCCCGTTTATGAAAGATCGTGAATGCTTGACTGAGAGGAGACCTTCGACGTCCGTCTGTGAGTTGCAGAACCTCTGGGGGTGATGGAGCAAGGGTAGGAATAGGTGTCGAGGACGACGAACCCGCCTTTTCAGCGACTGCGAGTTTCTCATCTTGTTTGTTGGAGTCCACCTCGCTATCATGCATGAGACCCAGGAAAATATCCTCGATGGAGGTCCCGAGGACAGAGTAAGACGCAATGTCATACATCTCCTGTTCGTTCTCCACCAATTGCAACACCTGCTGGACGGTGTTGGTGTCCTTGGCTTTCAAATGGTATGAGACATGGTTTGGCGAAGGTGACGTAGTGTAGGTCAATGGTGCCAATGCCCGAATACGAAGTAACAGGTTAGAGGACAAGTCTGAACTGCCTTTTTCTGCGACAAGCTTGTTTCCGTTGAATTTGACGTCGACAGTGTAGCCTTCCCCAAGTTTTGATTTGAGCGCAACCGGAGTTCCTTGAGCCACGAGTTGCCCTTGAGCAGCAAGCACGGCAATCTGATCTGCCAACAGATCCGCTTCATCCAAAAACTAGAAGATGTCGTCAGAGGGTGTTATTCGGATTACCGGAAAGGCGCATACGTGTGTGGTGAATACGACCGTCCTTTCATGACGGATTGATGATAATGTCCTCCAGATCGAGCGCCGTGAAAGAGGATCTACACCAGAGGTACACTAAATCACAAGTGAGTAAATCAGGGGTTGCAATCACAGCCATTGGGGATCGAACCTCATCCACCAAAAGAACTGAGGGGACGTTAGTGAAGCTCAATCAGAGGTAACAATTCATAAACAAACTCACTCTTCGACCCTCCAACCAACCCGATTGCCAACTGCAATTTTCTCTTCTGGCCTCCCGACAACGCATTAGCATTAAAATGTATCTTCTTCCCTAAATCACAATCCTTCAACAACTGCTCAATATCCTCATCCGCGCCCTCGCGTCCTGACTTGATTGCCCTCCAAACCCTCAAAGTCTGATAACAAGACAACTCGGGGAACAACACGTTCTTCTGTGGGACTAATCCAATCGTACCACGAGGAGGTACGTCAACCCCTCCTTCGAATTTAACTGTACCGCGAGTTCTACCTAAGAGGCCACCCACGATCGACATCGTCGTGGATTTCCCCGCACTACAAATCCGAGAATTAATCAACATATCCCGGTCCGAGAAGCACACAAGATTACATACCCATTCGAACCAAGCAGGACATAAATCCCGTGCTTCGGAATATCGATCGACAAATCCCCAATAGCAGTCACAACTGCCTTCTTACCAAACCACGAAGAATTCTTGAAATCCTTCCCAAGGTTCCGTATTGATATAGCCGTATCGGGAGGAAAGGGTTCAGATGCGTCTTCGTCTCTGTCTTGTCGTGTTTTCCTCCAAAACGTCCAAGATCTCCTTGTATGCGATTTGGGATTTCGTGCATCATAGAGCCGAGATTCCAGCAGAACCGCAAGCCAAGACCATAAAAAGATATCAATCTAGAAGAGGAGAATCAGTGTTTCGATGGGATAACGAGAACGGCATCATTGGCTACGCCCGACTTACGATTGCAGCAATCATGATTGGCAAAAGCCTCAAACCATTATCCGGATCAGGTTCGAGAACATTCGTCCCCACCCCATTCACCTCAAACCCAGCAATAGCCCTAATAGCAAAGATATAATAACCAGGAGGAAAGATCAACGTGAAGACGAAAGCACCGCCAGAACTGGCTTTACTGAATACCAAAGCGAGGATAGCAAACAAAAGCGAAAGGAATGTGGAAGCGACAGCGGCGAGTTGGGGACTTTTTCCAAAGGGGACAGCGACAAAGAAGGACCAGCTGGCGAGGGAGAAGCCGAGGATGAGGTGAATGACGAGGACGAGACCTGCGTTGGTGGAGGAGAAGATGCGGAAGTGCCAGACGAGGGAGACGATGATCCATGCGGGGAGGTAGGCGAGGGAGATACTGAAATGCCATGATCTGTGGAAGCGGTAGTGGGTAAAGTGGCCTCTCGGGGAGAAGGAACTGGGCGTACAGTATTCGGGCAGTATCTGAAAGTCCCATTGCTTTGAGATGACTTGTGATGAGGTTGGCCCGTTCGGTCATGAATGACCCTGGAAGTTGGTATGCAATGCCTATATAACATACAAATCTAGACAGAATCTGTTAAACGCATGCACGGACATGTTGGTAGGGTGTGCATACAGTGCGAGTACTAGGAGTGTACGAAGACCTCTAATATAACCTAGTACCAAAATCAGCAAGCAAGTCTACATAAGAATTAGGGTGACGCACTTAGCCGGATTTCAGTGAATTGTTCATCGTTTGTTTCTTGTGTAAATGGCCATTCTAGAGGTGTTGGTATTTGCACACCCGTTTTGAGCTCGATGATCGCCTGCCCAAGTCCAAGTCAAGTTGGCGCCCATCGTGTGGGAGGTCATGAGCTTACACGGTCAATCGCCCATTGAAGGGGTAATATTCTGAGCTCATAGTCGCTTGTATGCTTCACAACGTCTATATGAAACAATCCACCGTCTGCTTGGATTGTGTAATTGATAGGTGTAGAGTCATTCGGAAGAGATGTGGGAAAGGAGTGGAATGCGACGGCGGCAAAACACTCTGAGAATAAGTTGAAATTCTGGGGACACAAGGACGGAATATCCTCCGCGGTGTTTACTTTGTGTATCGCCGAAAGTTGAGTGGGAGTGAATTGACTGGTGATGTGTGTCATGATGTCTGACGGAGCAGGAGAAGCAGAACTGTTTGACTGGTCGGACCAGACAAGTTTGAGAGAGCCGTCGAATACATCACGGAGTTCGTTGACAGGGACCGGTGAACCAATGCCATACTAGATGGAATATGAGAAGTGTTGTGAATACGAGTCAACGGAGTGCGTACGTTGTTAGGTTTGTTAAGGAATATCTGTGCGACAGCAAGGAAGATGCCGTATGCGATAGGGAGTATGAAGCATCGAATAATGTTCAGCTACAAAGCAGGAATTGGCGTCAGCACCCCATACACACACATCCACGTTCCGGTCAGCGCGTTGGGGAAATCAACGGAGCAGGCAGAGCATTTGCCTGGATTGCAACAGGGTTGAAACGTTATTGGAGATGCTTACCCATGGATGCTTTGACAAAACTATCCAATTCTTGACGAAGAGCGCTCCGAACTGCCTCCAGAACATCCTTTATCGTGAAACCCTCGATGATCAAGACAATGCCTGTCCCCCACGCCGAAATGAAGTCCTATGAGACCGTTGGGTCGAACGAATGAGAGGTGGAAAAGGACCCTAGGAAAGGGACATATTCCCCCGTCGATGAGCGAGTATATGCGCAGCTGGACAAGAGAAATGCGGTATATTTCAGAGGCCGTTCTGGCATGGGAGAGATTGGCCTGAGAACAGGTTACCGCAGTTGTGTCATGCTCGCCATCGCCGCGCGTTGTGGCCAAGAATAACCGTTCTGTTCCTTGATAGGCCCCTCGACTCTTCGACTTTCCCATCCCTTTGTTCCTGACCGAAGCTCAGAACCCTAACCATCGTCCCAATTCGTCCTGACTGTCCTTGCATTGCACAGAGAGTGTTCCATACCCGTTGCATTGATACCAGTTCCTGGTTCCTATAGAACGTTCACTTCCTCCTTCAATTTCTTCGACGACGTGACTACATCCATCAAGACTTCTCCGGCGGCACCGGAAAGAGTCACTAGACTTCTCAAAGACTTCTATAACTGTGCAGTGACGACGATTGACCCAACCAGATCCTTTTGTATTCAAAACAAGTTGTATCTATCCCCATGGAATTCAAGGTCTATCGGGGCTGCATTGCTCTCCTTGGTCCCGACATTGACCAAATCGCCGACAAAGCCGTCCGTTCCCTCCACGACTCTGGCCAACATCCCTCCTTCCATCCGACGCAGAAACCTTACCATATCACAATCGCTTCCAAGAACGAATTGCGTTCTCGAGATCCATCGTCATCCCCCGCAGAGCTCATCCCACAACTCCAGCAACTTCTCGGTATTGACCCTATACGGGTCCATAGCCTAGGGATAGGCCGTCATTCGGACTCGGATACCCCTCGAGTTTTCTTTATTGTTTGTATCTGGGCCAAAGGGCAGCATCTTCGAAAACACCTCGGTCTCCCTCCGAAAGACTTTCATATAACACTATCTGATCAGGACGTCCACGATGTCGACAAGGGAGTTTCCACTCTATTTACAGATGAATTCCCCTCTGTACCTTCTGCTGAACTACTTGATCATCTTATATTCACCCTCCATCTTATGTGCCACTACGAGCTCGCGCAAGAGTATGCGACCAAGCTATGCTTGCAACACCCAGGCAAGGAAAAGGGATTCCTCCGTCTGGGAGATGCTGCCTTGAAACTACAAGAGTACAAGACCGCGATGTTGTCCTTCGCCCGTGCGCATGACCTATGTTCGAATGGCGATGGCGATGCACTTAGGGATTACTGTCTCTCAAAGATCGCAGTATGTGCAAACGAGACAGAATGGGGACTGGTTCTCACAGAACAGGAAATCGAGCAACTTCCCCGAGAACTCTTTCCACTCCTTCTCGGACCCTGGTCTCCCGAACTACGCACTAAGCTCAGTGAGCTCGATTTCACGCCGACGATGCGAAGGGAACCCCGAGAACATCTCTATGTCCACCCTCGCAAGCTCAACGACGGTCCACACAACTTTCACTCACTTCCCCGTTTCTTTCGCTGGCTCGTGCCGTTCCATATCGCTCTTATGTCTACCCCTCGTAATTCAATCGATATCGCAGCACTAGAATCCGATGCCCTGGGCATCCGTCACATCCTCACCCTGACCGAAGAAACGCCCCTGAAAGAGGAATGGTTCGTCAGTAGGAACATCAAAAACACTTTCCTCCCCATCCCCAACTACCACCCTCCAACGATCGAACAAATAGATCTCATCATGAGAATAATCAACGAAGAAGAGAACCTCCCTATTCTCATCCACTGTGGAGGCGGAAAAGGTCGTGCAGGAACAGTCGCGGCATGTTATGTCGCCGCATTCGGTTTCGCAAAGATTCCCTTCAAACCCCCTTCAGCACCCGTCATGGCCGCAGCAGACGCCGTATCAGCGTTGCGTGCCATCCGTCCAGGTAGTGTCGAAACTCATCAACAAGAAGAGTTTGTCAGCAAATGGTGTAGTACCATTTGGAAACGACGTTCTGCTTTCCCCGAATACGTACCTGAACCTCCAGACTGTCCCCTAGAAATTCTCGAAGGGAAACTCCAACCCGAAAGTAATCTATACATGCTAGTCGGATTACCAGGATCAGGCAAAACATGGTTATCTCGTTCTTTGATTGCGCGGAATCCGAAAATATGGGCGTGGGTCAGTCAAGACGAGTCTAGGAGTAAATCGGCTTGCGAGAACCAAGTTGGCCAGTTTAAAGGTAGAGGCAAGATGATTATGGATAAATGCAATACCTCTCGTTCTGTCAGGCGAGGTTGGTTGAACCTTGCGGCGCATTGGTCTGTGCTCCCTGTTTGTATCTGGCTCGATTACGATCGAGATTTATGTGTCTCTCGTGCTCAGAGGCGAGCTGGACATCCGACTCTTCCTCCGGGAGGGAGAGTACGAAAGGCAGTGGAGCAGATGAATAGGGTTTTTGAGAAGCCGGAGATGAGTGAGGGGTTTGGGGCGGTTGTGAGGGTTGGGTCGTTCGCTGCTGCTCAGGAGTTGGTGGAGAAGTTGTCGCCTCCCGTGGGATTGTTCAAGTTCCCGAGGACAGAACATCTTATAAACTTAGGTGCTGCGTCTCCGGACGATTTGGTTTCCGTGAACGACGACTTGGCTTCTCTTGGATTTGGAATATCGAGGGATGGGAATGGGAATAACCAAGGCCAAATTGTGGTTACTGAGAAGGTCGACGGAGCGAATATGGGATTCTCACTGTCTTCGGATCGGTCGAAAATCATCGTTCAAAATCGGTCTCATTATGTCAACCCGACCTCTCATGAGCAATTCAAGAAGCTCGGAGGGTGGGTCGAACTTCACCGAGAAGGATTATACAAAATCCTAGATCGGGACGCTTATTTCCCTCAACGCTACGTTCTATTCGGCGAATGGATGGCCGCGACACATTCGGTTTCGTATACAAAACTACCGGATTGGTTTATGGGGTTTGATTTATTCGACCGGAGTACGGAGAGTTGGGCAGATAGAGAAAGTCTTGAGAAGTTGTTGGAAGGAACGGGGATAAAGATGGTTCCGCTTCTATACCAAGGTCTCACGATAACTGAGGCTGAGCTTCGGAAGATGGTACAGACGGAATCGAAGTTTACTGATGGGAAGTTGGAGGGTGTGTATGTGAAGTGGGAGAAGGAGGGGAAAGTGGTGAGGAGGGGGAAGGTTGTGAGAGGGGATTTTATTGCGGGGAATGAGCATTGGACAAAGGGTGACATTCGTCGAAACCAGCTTGTTCGAGAGTCGGGCTAGTCTTGTTTTTAGTGTGCTCGAGGAGCGCTCCACTTGACCAGTGCTTATATATTCTGTATTTATTGAGATCCGCCTGGAGTGTTCACTGATCTCCCCTATGTTGTATCCTGCGCTCACACAATGGCTCAGAAAACACGGAGAAATTGACAACCTTCGAGGAAGATTATACCTGACAGCGGCTGAAGCGAGATTATCAAGATCGGGCGATTGTAGAGATGCTGATTAGATCTTGCGCATCGCGATTAGGGTTGGGGCGAAAGCTTCTTGGGCACGATTATTTTCCAGCACCAATTCTTCAACTTTACAATCCCACTTTGCATTGCACCACATTTCGAACGCCAACCCCAACAGCGTTTCTTCATCGCCTACCACCACCACCACTACCCCATCAACGACGACATTTGACAACGATGGCTGCTGAAAGTTATCCCTTGTTCTGCATTGGAAATCCGTTGTTGGATATGCAGGTTACAAATGGGGAGGAGTTGTTGAAGAAGTATGATTTGAAGTCGAACGATGCTATCCTTGCGGAGGAGAAGCATGCTCCCATGTGCGTGTTGTTCGCTATTTCTTGTTGACCTCGTGGGTTCTGATTGGTATGATATCCAACAAGATACGACGAAGTTGTAAAGGACCCCAAAGTAACCTACGTTGCTGGTGGTGCCTCGCAAAACGCAGCTCGTGGCGCTGCCGTGAGTTGCCCAAAGTTTGACGCGTGGATCAGGCTTGACATGCAGTGTTTTTTTGTAGTATGTACTCCCGCCCAAGTCGGTGGTTTACACTGGCTGCGTCGGAGACGATGAACTTGCCGAGCAACTCAAAGTCGCCAACCAGCGCGAGGGACTTGACCAAGTCTACCTTGTCAAAAAGGGTGAAAAGACCGGTGCTTGTGCCGTCGTTATCACCGGTCATGATCGGTAGGGTTCCTTTGCATGTCTTTATCGATTTCGTGACTGTTCTGAGAATGAATGGATGATATAGATCGCTCGTGACGACACTCCGTGCCGCAGAGATGTTCGAGAAATCACACTTGTCGTCTCCTGAGGTTGCTCCTCTTATCGATGCGGCTCGGGTGTTTTACGTAGAGGGTTACTTCCTTACTCATGGTAGTGAATCTGCTCTCGAAGTGAGCAAAAAGTCATCAGAAGCCGGAAAGGTGAGGGCTCGTCGTCTTTCAGGGACTGTGTCCGACATCTTGACTAAACGAGCGAGCTATGTCTAGACCTTCGTATTGAACCTTTCCGCGCCGTTCATTGCTCAATTCTTCGGACAACAACTTCAGCAAATCCTGCCCTACACCGATATTGTGATTGGAAACGAGGCTGAAGCCGAGGCTTGGGCAACGGCTACAGGTCAACCCGACGCGAAAGACCTGGTAGCGATCGCAAAGGCCATTGCCACCCTCCCGAAGAACAACCAGTCCCGCCCCCGTATTGTTATCATCACCCACGGTCCCAAGAACACCACGGTAGTATCGGCTGCAGACCCTGAACATGAGAAGATCTTCGACGTCCACCCCTTGAAGGAAGACCAGATCGTGGATACCAATGGCGCTGGCGATGCTTTCGCGGGAGGGTTCTTGGGTGCGTATGTTGCGGGCAAGCCTCTCGAGGAGTGTATCGAGGCTGGACATAAGATGGGCGCGATGAACATTCAATTGGTGTGTCGCATTTTTGACGTGGTTTGTTCTTGATCGGAGCTAATCGTACTTTCTATGTTTAGGTTGGCCCACAATACAAGTGGCCAAAGGTCCCCATTTTGTAGCTATAGTTTACTCGTTTTGATATCTTTTCTTTTGTGATTCGGACTGTGCTTTCAACAGCAACCTTGATAGTTTGAACGTTTTATCTTTCTAGTCATACATAAACTGCTCTCCACAGCATGTAGCCATTATTGTACCACATTTTAGCATCGGCCATTCAGTGTCGTTGGAAGGTTGCACCCTGGATGCATTCCATTCAAAGCAAAGGTCTAATCGGCAGATGGCATTTGCCGTTCGAGGTGTTCGGGGTGGGCCGGGAAATTGTTTTGTGACATCACAGGATGTTACGTGTTACGCTGTCACGGCCTCATAAGAGGTTGCCACTTGCCACTTGCCCTTTCCGCCACCCAACTTTCGCCGCCCCCAGCG
>JANAWD010000522.1:0-30468 GCA_027627245.1 Meripilus lineatus | reverse complement strand
CCCTCATTATCCCCACATCTCTATTGCGACCGAAACCACTCCTCGTTCAGCATCACAAGCACCATCGTTTGCTTCGTGCGGCCGTCTCTCGCCCAGTAACGTAATCCCTGCCCCCCCCCCCCCCCTCGATCTTAAGCAGTACGAGGTCGTGTGTGCTACGTCTGGCGGCGTTGTCCGCCCTCAAAACCATCTCCGATGTGCTTCAGTTCGCATGGTCTTCCTTTGTTAGGACGGAACTGTGTAGAGCCGATCTTATCATGAAGCGGCAGTCAGGATAGACCCTCTGCCAACAGTGTCCCCCAAGCCTGCTTACCCCCTGTACCTTCCAGCTCATAGATAGAATAGTGTTCAGTTGTATCGCGCTACATAGACGAGTTGAATGATTATAGCTTGATTGCGCGGGTCTCCGTTGAGACCGCGTGTGTCGGTATGCATCGCAGGGCTACTCAATCCATAGACGATACCCTTCGGACCCGCCTTCCGGCAGGAGGCGACGTGCTCGAAGGAGCGGGGTTACAAGTCGTATACTCACGCCACAGACGCGTTTTCTCGCCTCTCCTTCTCTTGTTTTGGGCGCCTTACCTGGGCACAAGCTTCAGAAATGGTAAGTCTGTCCTCCCGACCCAGAGATTCGAATCTTCGACCAACGGCTTCCATTCTATCAGGTATATTGATAAATACGTCCAGACAAATCTCACAGAGGGTCTGGATGATTCGTTGCTTGCGCATGAGCGAGCCTGCCTATTGGCGGGGATGAGCCACTCCCAAAACCATCAACCTCGTGTTTCCGGCCATGATTAGACAAGATGCTATTTGTTTGGTTGCTATTGAGATCCTGTGCGTTCACTGGCTCTTTGCAACGTTGCTAACGTTTCGGAACCAATGAGAACACCGTCCATTCAATTAGATGCTCTTTCAAATCGAAGGACCATGTTCGCCAAACGTAGACATCCGCCCAGACAGACGGCCACGATTTGCATTATTCCACCGATGCAACACGGCATCCTAATACTTGGCGACCCTTGTCAGATTGACACGAGGCAGAGGAAGTCTGCGTGAATTCCATTTAACATTGCACAGGCAACTTGTCCTCTTGTTTCTGTATCGAGGTAGGCGATACAGAGTTGTGATTCTATAAATAATCCCGAGGTTGCTGGCGAACTCTTCATTCCAACTTAACCCCCCCCCCCCCCCCGACATAATCATTACCCCCCGTCTGTTACGTACCTGTCATATCCAACTATGGATCTAAATCCCACATCCCAGGCACCGCTTGTCCCTACATTTCCCTTACCCGGTCTCCATGAAGACTTGAATTTTAGGCTCGACGAACTTGAACCCTGGAGATCATTCGAACCCTATGCTACCGGCTCGGAACCCTCTATACCTTACTCTGGCGAACTTGAAGACCAGCAGCAAGCATGGGCGAGCGAGGCTCTGACTGCTCGGATTCAGGCGATGGAGAAGGAGAGGTTGGAGACGGAGGAGTTGGAGAAGGAGATCGCAGGATTTGTCTCATGGGACCTTTTCGAAAGTGAAGAGGCCCAGGATGGCGTTGCTGAGGGGCTTTCTCAAAGTTCAACCCCTCCCAGCCTCTTTGACGAGGGTTCCACCACAGGATTAGGGACGAGCACAGAGTCCATCAGCTCTTCCTCGACGTCCTCACCATCCCCCTCCCTGGTCCCAACACGCCTTCCCCCCCAGATGCTACCCTATTACCCCCAATACGTCCTCCACTCCTACTTCGGTAACGTTCAACATACATACCCCATAAGCTATGTTGGACAAGGCATGATGCCGCCTCCGTTCATCCCACCCCCAATCACAACGGCGGCGACCTTCAATCAGTTCACAGCAACCGCGCGGGCGGGTTCCCGTACTCGTTGCTATACCCCAAGCTCGGTTTCAGGCTCCTCGGAATTTGTCCAGGGTTCCTCCAGCGATGGCCCACGCTCTGTCTATTCTTCAACGTCGAGCACCAAGCGGAAGCGTGGCTCGGACAACGACGACGACGATGACGAAGACGACGAGGTATGTTACCTTCATTCACATACTGAGTAGGAGATGTCCTGACACCCCTTCCGTAGCCCAGGCCTTGTGAGAAGAAGCCCAAGAAACAGCCCCCGAAACAAGCCCAGCCAAAAGGCCAGAAGAAAGGCACTAACGAGCCCCCCAAAGCCCGCACTTTCGGTTTCCGCTGTCCGCACCACAAGTGCTCCAATTCAACTCATCTGTGGCGCCAATCGAAGGATCGGGACCGCCACATAGACATACACTTCAATCCTCGTTTCGAATGCCTCGGTTGTGGGAAAAGGTACACTCGTCCAGAGTCCGTCCAGCGTCACAGCGTTCACCCAGAGGCGGAAGCGAAGTGCACGGCCGCGTGCAAGGATAAGAAGTACTCAGATTTCCAGATTGATGATCCTCACTGGCATAAGGCGGAAGCTTGGGAAAACATGTACTTCCCAGCGCGTGATGACCCACTCTACGAGAGGGTTGCGGCATTGCTTGGATATAGAGGTTGATTCCTTTTTGTCGTCGTTCTCACTTGCTCTGTAATGCTTACTCATACCTCGTTTTGTCGTCGACATACCATGTGTTTCTCATACCTGTAGATTGGATCGGACTGAATTGTTGCAGATGTTGTTTTACTAGAGTATATCGCATCTCGTACCAAAAAGTATCGTTTAGTTTGGTTTGGTTTGGTTTGGCTATTGTTTTCTCTTCTCACTCTCTTGTTTCTCTTTTCATTGTCTGCATTTCCGCTCATCGCCGCACGCTACATTTACTCCGCTGTCTATCCATTAATGTACTAATGCTCTGATTTCCCTCATTTCCTGTTGAACGTTATCACTGTAATCTTGTACGGATAATCGAATACACCCTCCTCCTTATTCCTCCACATCGAACCCTCAGACGTATCCACAATGACCCCAACATCTTTTCTCACTTGTTCTCTCTCTGCGTCCGATGATAACTGAATATAACTCTTGCTATTTGCACGATCAATTACAATGACCCGTGTTCCGGGAAGTGTGTACTCCCATACGCGTTCGTCAGGAGGACTTGTGAAGAGCTTGTGGTAGTATGAAGGGGTATCAAATATTTGGCCCCATACATTGAATCGATATTTGAGTGCGCCGTTTTTGTGCGGTTCGATCCGGTCATAAAGACTTGCTGCCCATGCAGTAGCAGCCCTAAACACGACAGAGCATCAGAGTCAGCCAGGGAGATGTTTCATCGGATTCGAACCAATGGCTACACTATCGATCATCCTGACAAGGCAGAGTAAGTCATTCACACCATGATGCCATGAGGTATATGCAACCATCTCTGTAGACTATCGTGAAAGGGTGAGACCAAACTGATATCCGCCAACTCTGTATCATTCAGGTCTAGCTGCGCAGGCTCAGCAGCATCCGATACTAAAGCCACCAAACTTTCAGAATCAGAGAGGAGTGTTGCACCGGAGAAGGAAGAATCGTGGCGAGGATGACTGGGTCGTTAAACTATCTCGATATCTGAAGCGCCATCCTTCTCATTAGGGTACGGGCCACCTTGAGCGTCGGGGGGAGAACCGGATTCGACGTCACCATACTTCGAAGGTGGACGAGTCTTCATATATTCCTCCATCTCGGGTGAGTACATAGGTGGGTATTGATGGTCACCACCGAGCAGGTTGTCCATGGATCGAGAGGAGGATATATCGGAATGTTTCTTTCCTAGATCTTGTGAAAGGCATTTGCTGACGGCGACCTGGACCAAAGCTTTTCGACAATGGTGAACCAACCGAGGAGGTGGGCTGGGTTCTGTGTGGACACAGAAGCTGACTTGGGATGGCGACGGGGTTGCCTGAAAGACTTCTGGTGGATTGTACTTATCCCTCTCCATTTCGATGGCTCGAGCAGTTGTTAACTTTCTCGTTTGAGAACGCCGTTTATGACTTTCCTTTTCCACCTTCACGTTGAGCTGAAGCTCTCCAGGCATGGCAGTGTCGTCATCACCGCCGAAGTTCGTTTGACCCAATACGTACTCCTCATGACCAAGCTCGCTACGCTCAGCGGTGGCATAATCTCCTGGGTAGTAGGTGGTATCGATGATGTCTTCTCTGAACCCATCTTCATCAGCCGATGCAACCGACGAAGGGCGGGGTCCAGGTTTGTCGGCGAGATCGAAACGATTGTTTCGAGACAGTCGGGGATCTGGGAGTAGAAGTTAGCTCACCTCCCCCTTCATTTCCTTCAACGTCAGTATGGGAGCGGGCGTGGGATTAAGGGATGGTCTCATATTGGTGACGAAGATATCGACCTGGAGCTCTGGGGCAGGTCACGATATCGCCATCCATGTCAGCATCTCCTTCGGATTGAGTGCAATGAGTCAAAAACAATCGCAGGAATAGGAAAACAGGGTGTACTATTGGGCCGTTTTGCCTTGTTCCCGTTCTGAGTCACCTCCCACTTTCTCTTCTTGTCTTCTTGCACGATATCACTCCATGCCTTGATACAAGCGACCCTGAGATCACGGTTAAATTCTTGCACCGGGTTCAAGAAAGCCTCGTTCATATTGGGAAGCAAGACATGGGTACTGTCTCCGAATGAAGCCTGAGAGTGAAGCCGCGGGTACACCGATCATAGCTCTCTCCGTTCTGAAGGACCTCTTCACTGTGGTAGTCGGTCGAGTATGAACCAGAGAGTTAAAAGGCGCAAAGGCCTCACGAGGGGAAAAACAGACATATGACTTGAAGTTGCCTCGGCATATCCGAGCTTGCTGCTTCTGAGGTCGACATATCCCCCCAACAACATCATTGTCAACAACTTGAAGCTGCTTCCACAGCCGATCCTGCCAGTGCGGGAATACACTCTCAGCTAAGATAGGACGAATCAGCCATTTCTTCACCTGCTTGCGTGTGAAGATGAGAGGGTGCGCGGAATCGCACGGGCGCTTAACATTGCCGAATCAAATTCAGCGACTCAGGCACGCCGACTCTCGGCCGCTCATCCTGCACCCTCATACGAACAATTTTGTGAATGTACGTTCAACTCAACGATTTCTTCTCACTACTATAGGCTCTTTCGAAAACCAGCACCTCCCTCTCGTTTCATAACATCTAAGCCCATGGAATGATCTCAAGTGGGGCTGGTGATAGGTACCTTCCGACTTTCCATCTTTTCCTGGTTACCACCCTTCTAGGCTAAGTGCACTTTATAATTTAGTGTTACGTTCANACAATAGTATCTCAAGTGTTGCGACGCGAAGATTAGGCCGCAAACTCAAGGAAACAGAAAGGGACCTTTGCGAAGGTGCCAGTTGATTCTGGAGGTTGTCTGGGATATCTCATCCTCACCGTGACGTTGCCAACTGGACTCAAGCGTCGACCGACACGCTCAGGACGGTCGAGGATGGCCTTGGAATGCAAGGCGGATTCGAAATCGGTCTCGCCAACGATGGCGAGAAGGCATTTATTTATCTGGTTCTTCGTGAGGTTTCTGGATTGACTCGGTTGATCAATCAATATAAATCAANTTTTGCGGTTCAAGTTGGTTCACCTGATATGATCCGGGCGGGTCCAAGCCGGCCGATCAGGGCAACCTCCGTAGAGTCGTCAGCTACCAAAAGGCAATTCGAGTTTGTAGAGACTCACGCTCACCGCCGAAGGCTGCTACTCAACCTTGTTTTCGCAAATGTTCCAGATTCTGTTCAAGTCAAACCCGCCCCCTCCCCCCCTCTCCCTTCCCCAAATGCGACTATTTGTTGAGGGAGACAACGCGTGTTCCCCCTTGTGTATTTCTGGAAGCCCGAAAGCACCACTGTTGGTGAGGTTTGATACTCATTGCTCTTGTTCAGGTCTGGATGAGTAACATTGTCTGTCGTCCAGACATAGGTTTCGGGAAGGTTGACTCTGTTGTATGCTTTCCGCCTAGAACTTTTGCAATGTACGGTCCGTCGTGCGCGACCTCTCCGTTCCAAGTCGTATCCCTTCGTGAGGGCATGGTCATCCGCCGGTGGGTGCCTTCATCTCCGAGTTCTGCGACTCCTCTGGGCTTCAGCAGGATGTGATGACGGGGAATTTTTTTGTTTTCAGTTAGAACCTGCCGCTCCTTTTCCGCAGCACTGTTCCGGTTACCAAAAAAACGATATCCCTTGTTCTCTCCCAAGGCGCCCATCTCAACAGCCCCCTCCCAGTCACTCCCTCACGAAAATCGCTCCCCTCGTTATCCCCACATCTCTAATGCGGCCGAAATCACTCCTCGTTCAACATCACAAACACTCACTGGCGCGTGCGGCCGTCTCCGCGGAGTAATGTAATTCCTATCCTCCTCGATCTCAAGCAGTACGACGTGTGTGCTGCATCTCGCGGCATTGTCCGCCCTCAAGACCATCTTCGATATGCTCCAGTTTTGCATCGTCTACCTGTGGCAGGACGGAACGCTGTGGAGCCGACTCTTATCATGAAGCGGCAATCAGGGTAGACCCTCTGCCAACTGTGTCCCCCAAGCTTCCTCCCTGTACCTTCCAACTCATAGATAGAATAGGGTTCAGGTGTATCGCGCTACATAGACGAGTTGAATGATGATAGCTTGAATGCGCGTGTCTCCGTTGAGACCGCGCACGTAGATGTGCCTCGCAGGGCTACTGGATTCATAAAACATACCCTACGGACCCGCCTTCTGGCAGGAGGCGACGCGACTCGGAGGAGCGGGGTGACAAGTCGGATACTCACGCCCCAGACGC
This sequence comes from Meripilus lineatus, assembly GCA_027627245.1. Taxonomy (NCBI): domain Eukaryota; kingdom Fungi; phylum Basidiomycota; class Agaricomycetes; order Polyporales; family Meripilaceae; genus Meripilus; species Meripilus lineatus. The sequence goes on along the minus strand of JANAWD010000522.1, from coordinate 23,736 downwards.
GTTTTCTCGCCTCTCCTTCTCCTGCTTCGGGCGCCTTCCCTGGGTATAATCTTCAGAAATGGTAAGTCTGTCCCCGACCCATAGATTCGAATCTTCGACCGACGGCTTCCATTCTATTAGGTATATTGGGAAATACGTCCAGACAAATCTCACAGAGGGTCTGGATGATTCGTTGCTTGCGCATGAGCGAGCCTGCCTATTGGCGGGATGAGCCACTCCCAAAACCTTGGTCACTCATCACATCAACCTCGTGTTTCCGGCCACGATTTGACAAGATGCCCTTTCTTTGGTTGCTATTGAGATCCAGTGCGTTCACTGGTTCTTTGCAACGTTGCTAACCTGAATGTAGACTGTTGCTAACGTTTCGGCATCAATGAGAACACCGTCCATTCAATTAGTAGATGCACTTTCAAATCGAAGGACCATATTCGCCAAAGATAGTCATCCGCCCAGATGGACAGCCGTGATTTGGATTCTTCCACCGATGCAAAACGGCATCCTAATACTTGGCGACCCTTGTCAGATTGACATGAGGAAGAAGAAATCTGCATGAATTCCATTTAACATTGCACAGGCAACGTGTCCTCTTGTTTCTGTGTCGAGGTAGGCGATACAGATCTGTGATTCTATAAATAATCCCGAGGTTCCTGGCGAATCCTTCATTCCAACTTGCCCCCCACTTCCACATCGTCTGATTACCTCTCCTCAGAAATCGCGAGCAAGCACGGACTCTTCTCGCGGGTCTTCACCCACAGATAACTTGACTTTCTTCCTGCCTACGTCCATCAACTCTTCCTCGACATCCTCACCGTCGCCTTCCCCAGTCCCGTCACATCTTCCTCTCCAGATGCTACCCTATTCCCCCCAATACGTCCTCCAGCACTACTTCAGCAACGTTCAACACTCATCACCCATGGGCTATGTTGGACAAGGCATGATGCCACCTCCAGTCATCCCAACCCCAATCACCACGGCTTCATCCTTCAACCAATTCACAGCAACAGCGCGGGCGGGTTCCCGTGCCCAGTACTGTTCCCCAAGCCCGGTTTCAGGCTCCCCGGATTTCGTACAAGGTTCCTCCAGCGATGGACGCTCTGTTTCTTCTTCTAGTTCGAGCAACAAGCGGAAGCGTTGCTCGGGCAACGATGAGGACGAGGACGAGGTAAGATATCTTCTTTCCCATGTTGATTAGAAGCCATCCTGATTCCCCTTCCGTAGCCCAGGCTCTCCGACAAGAAGCCCAGGAAACGGGGCCAGAAGAATGGCCAGAAGAAAGGCAACACCAAACCCCCACAACCCCTCACCGACGTTCTACTACCCTGTCTGGTCATTGGCTGTACTGATGGAGTTTGTTTCCTTGAAAAAAGGGATCGGAACCGCCACATGGACACCAGACACTTCCCCTATCGTTTCGAGTGCCTCGGTTGTCATACATTTCTATGTCGTTTAGACGTGTACAGGCGTCACGCCGACATGATGGAGAAGAAAGGGAATCTGCAGTGCTTGAACCTAGGGTTCAAGGAACATCCGCCTGCCTGGTATCAGGCGAAGACTTGGAAATATATGTACTTCCCTGAGCGTACTGACCCACTCTATGAGGATGCTGTGAAGTTGCTTGGAAGAAGAGGATGATTCTGCCTTGTTGCCGTTTTCACTTGGACTGTCATACCTACTCATACTTCGTTTTGTCATCGACATACCATGTGTTTCTCATACCTGTAGATTGGATTGAATTGTCGCAGATATTGTTTTACTAGACTATATCGCATCTCGTACCAAAAAGTATCGCTTAGTTTAGCTTAGTTTGGTTTGGTTATTGTTTGTTTTTCTCGCTCTCTTGTTTCTCTCTTGTTTCTCTTTTCATTGTCTGCATTCCCGCTCATCGCACGCTACATTTACTCTGCTGTCTATCCATTAATGTACTAATGCTCTGATTTCCATCACTTCCTGTTGAATGTTACCACTGTAGTCTTGTACGGATAATCAAAAACACCCTCCTCCTCATTTCTCCACACCAAACCCTCGCCCTTATCAACAATGGCCCCAACATCTTGTCTGACTTGTTCTCTCTCTGCGTCAGGTAATAATTGAATATAGCTCTTGCTATTTGCGCGATCGATTACAATGTCTCGTGTCCCAGGAAGAGTGTACTCCCATACGCGCTCTTCAGGCGGACTTGTGAAGAGTTTGAGGTATGACGGGGTATCGAACATTTGGCGCCATAAATTGAGTCGATATTGGGGTGTACCGTTTTCGTGCGGTTCGATTCGATCACGAAGACTCGCTACCCATGCGGCAGCATCTCTGAACACAACAGAGTATCAGAGGGTGGAAGGGACAAGGAGGGGATGTTTTATCGTACCGGTCCTCGAGGTTCCAAATGAGGGCGACTATACCAGTGGGTTTGAGAATCCGTGAAAATTCGACTGCAGCCTTGTCATAATCTGGACACCAGTGAAATGCCTGCGAAGAAGCATCCTTTCAACAACTATAGGCGAGTATGTGGCAGTCGTAGGTGCTTACCTGTGCTATCACGACGAGGTCCGCCCAACCATCCTCGACTCCGGTGGTATCAAAGGTGCCCTCCGAAACAGAAACACGATCGTCGGGTATTCCCTTCGAGAATACTTCTCGCATGCCAGGGCTGGGTTCAACGGCACGTAGCTGGTTAACTGCTTGGGACCATTCCGGATGTGCGAGTAAGGCACGTGTGAAGATGCCTGTGCCCGCGCCGATCCTGTTATCTGTGCTTGAGCAAGAAGATGCTGGACAGTATACGGTAATGACTTACTCAACGATATTGATAGGTGAACCTCCTCTTACTGAATTTCGTATGTGAGACAATGCCGCAGATTGATAAGATGGACGGGCACTATATGGTCCATTTCGGGGAATGTGAGTTGACATACTTGTATTGTCGATTTGTAAAAGCAACGCACCGGTCATACAGGTCATTTCCTGTATTGAAGCCATGCTGTGCGACGACGTGCACTTTGCCACTGTCAGTAGACATGGTTCTTGTCGTGTGGGGAAGGTGGGGAAGTCGTGTGCTCTGAAGTCGAGTTGTTCCGAAAGGACCGAAGATATATGGGAACCGAATGGGGAGACCTCTGGTATTTATAGCATCACCGACAAAGTGTCTGGATGTTCGTACGCTGGGTCGGATGAGGACTCCACTGAGCATCTAATAACAGTGTGTGTATTCGCAATGATTGCGAGGAAGCTTTGTTGGGGTATGGTACTCGGGCCGATGGATGTGAGATCAGTCATCCGGGTCCTGAGAAGTCGGAAGATCAGTGACTCGCTCCTGCCATGGTGCCAGAAGGAATACGGAACCGTCTCTGCAGATTGTGAAGGTGTGAGTTTCAAGGAAACAGCATATTTATTCTGAGGTTGGCTGCCTGAGACGGACTTGGGCCTGGGCCTTGTATTGTGAAGTGAGATAGTGGAGAGATTGGATCGGGAGAGCATGGATGAAGGAGCGGACGCGTGGCGTGTGTGGCGGGGTGGCATCTGACCGAATCTGACAAGAGGGTTCTGACGGTCGCATTCAGAATATCAAGTGCAGTACTCGTCCTTCTTTACCCAGGCTTGGTCACTCAACTACTTCAAACATCCTCGCAAGAAGTATCCACAACGCAACAAAGAAACTGCACCTCCTCAGATGGCAGATCAGCCTCCACCTTCTCCAACTATCCAGCTCGTCGTCGGTGATCCGAAGCACCGTTCCATATTTACCCTCGTAGAGACCACTCTGCACGTCAAGACCCACGCAGATAGTAAGCAAGATACCTAGTTTCCTCGCCTGCCACACTGCCTCACGAGTAACACCCAGGAAAGTGGCCACAGATTGATACCCCTCTCAGAAATGTACTATGGGCAGAAGTCTTAAACGACGTATTTGAGATATCTCTTCTTGCCAGGAGGAAAGGCAAGGCGACTCTATCACTGGTCAGAATGTCCGGCAAGATCGAGGATGACAAGAAGGACGAAGTTACTCGGTTCACGCAGACCCTTTTGGAAGCGGCATATGGAGGCACGTCCCGTAGAGCTCGTTATTCGCTTCATCACTCACTCAACAGTGCATCCTTTCTCAGGGAGTATACCAAAGCCAAGAAGACTCAGAGTCTTCGTTAACCCACACAGTGGCCCTGTACGTCGCTTCCGAAGCTGCCTTTTAGTCGTACTGAGGCTTTTGATGGTCAGGGTCGCGCAGTACACCTGTACAAGAAGCGCGTCGAACCCCTCTTTCGCGCGGCCCGTGTCATCACTGATGTGACCTGTACGTCTGTTCATCGAATCCTATAGTTATCTTGCCCCCATTGACGGGATTTTCTCTGGAAAGTCACCACACACGCAGGACATGCCATGGAGATGGTTCGAGACTTACCTGTTGATGATTACGATGCAATAATCACAATGTCCGGGGACGGCCTCATCCACGAAGTTCTCAACGGACTATCTAAACATTCGAATCCGTTGACTGCCTTGCGAACCCCTATTGCTCCCATTCCAACGGGTTCAGGAAATGGGCTGTCACTGAACCTATTAGGCCTCAAGGTATGTCGTGCACGGTTGTTCCCACCGCAATATATTGAACAGCTCCTCAGGAAGGATGCGATGTATCAGCAGCTGCATTAAATGCAGTCAAAGGTACAACATCTGCTTTGAACGAGATGAGAGAACGCTCATTCAACCCCTGACGCAATGTATCTACAGGTCAACCCATGCCTATCGACTTGTTCTCCGTCACCCAAGGAGACACACGGGTCTTTTCATTCATGACTCAATGTATTGGACTAATGTCCGAGTTGGACCTGTGGACAGAAAATCTCCGTTTCATGGGAAACAGGTGATTCTCTCCGGCTCTGTTCGTTCCTCATCACTCGCTTATACATTCTCGTGTGCCTTCAGTCGGTTCCTTGTGGGCTACATCAAAGGCGTGGTAAAGCATAGAGCATGCCCAATCAAACTTTCCATTAAGGTTGCAGAATCCGACAAACATGCCATGGTCAAAACCCTTCATTCAGCGCAATCGCTGAAATTCCACCCACCTTTTACTCTTTCAACATCTACGACTACATCCCCTTCCATCTCCAGTACATCGGAAGATACAAATGATGCCTCCGAAGATGCTTCAAAGTCTGAAGGTCCGACAAAGACAACCGTCATTCCTCCTGGATTGGGGAAGGAAGCGGAAGTGTTACCGCCATTACGATTTGCTAGCGACACCTCGGAGACGGAAGGATGGATTACCTTTGACAGACCGGTTTCATATATGTATGCAGGGAAGGGGCCGTATGTATCGGTCGACCTCATGCAATTTCCCGTATCCCTTCCCGATGACGGGTTCATTGATATCGTAGTTCAGGAGCAGGTCAGTTCCTCACTACACACAAGCTTGACTGAGACTGATAGTTCATCGACTATTGACGTTCAGATGACAAGAGGGGACCTGATAAAGGCCATGGACGGTGCCGAAGTTGGAAAATGTTTCTGGATGAACTCGGTAAGTGGCCGCTATAGTTGATCATCGTTCTCACTCGGCCCTTCCTCATCTATTGAATCTTTCAGCAACATTACTTCAAGGCGGAGGCTTACCGCGTCGAGCCCCATTCGAATAAGAGCTGTCTTTCCGTCGATGGCGAAGCATACCCCTTCGAGCCATTCCAAGTGGAAGTTCACAAAGGTTTGGCAACCCTATTGAGCCCTTACGGAAGTTATCAGGCCGAATTCGATCTCCCGAATTAATCTTTGGGGATATAGCCTCGATTTCATTGCCCATCCTGCATTTATCACGGTATTCTATGGTGAGACCAGTAAGAGCTGCTGTATGGTCTGACCTCTCGGTTTCTATGGACTGGCGTTGTAATTTACTTGCTGGTTTTATTGAGGATTACGTCCTTGTTTTGTTACTTAGACTTTCGTTCGTACCTTTCGCATTAGCTCAGGCTACGTATGTCGTTTTGCATCGCTTTCCTAGCTCCCTTGTAGACATTGATATCCTCTTTATTTGATATCGTGGACTGTACTTAGCTCCATTGTGCATTAATTCGATCTGCTTTTTCGAGGTAAATGTATGAAGGATATGGGTGGATACTCATTATATGCGTACAACAATGGTTTGTTCGAAATACAGGGAAGGTATGTACAAGGGATTGACAAGAAAACATTACAATGACTGCTCGTTGGTGTTACAAAGGAAGTTTTGATAATAATACAAAATTGCGAAGGGTGACCGAGAAAAGGAATTGTATGAACAAAGGATGATTAATGAGGTTATCCTCGAACGAACGAATTAGTGGAGAAGCCAAGGTGAAACGTCATGTGGTCATGAGAAAGGCCATGAAGAATGGCAGTCATTAGTCGTCAAGTGAAAGCAAGAGAACCAAAAGATGAAAGAACGAGTAGCCAAAACGATAAAACAGACTTTTTCCTTCCGATATCTTGTAAGGTCACCAGGAGTTCTCACCTGATAACTTTTACGCATTATCAACCCCAGCCTCAGCGGCCTTTTGCCTCTGCGAGGTCGTCGCCGCACCCTCACCCTGATCAGTATACTTCCCACTTTGCAGTCCAAAGGCGGAGTAATCTACGCTCCTCAAGTTCCAGAGGAACAGGAACAAGAAGACGGGACCTGCGAAGATATCGAGGATACCGTACCAGATCATTTCGGATGTAGGTGTGATGACGTTTCCTCCTTCTGAGCAAGCCCATGCGATGGGGTAGGTGATGAGCATGAAGGATAAGTAGGATGCGCTGCGGATGTAGCCTGAACGGAGGACGCCGCCTGCTGCGAATGTTGTGTGGGGTGCGTGCCAGAGGAGCACATACCTAAGCATAAAATGATTTTACCAGTCAATGATTTATGAGTTGAAAGCGAAGGCTAATTGGAGAGAAGGGGATTACTGACCAGATATAGAAGAGAGCAGCGATACCGAATGTGAAGAAACCCCATTTGTAGGTACTCTGGACGAGAGAACCGACTAGACCCATGACGACCAGGACGATGCCCATGAAGAGGGTCGTCATGATATCAGAGAGGTTTAATCCAGTAGCGAGGAGGAGTTCGAGGAGGATAAGAGGGAACGTGATGAACCACTGGATATACCGCACATACTAATTTAGATTCCAAAGTCAATAATCAATAACTTCGCTCGATGGTAGGGAAGGTATCACGTACCCAAATCTGGCGAGTCGCATTCTCGATACCGTCGTCGCGGAACTCTGCAACGATGGGTGTAGCACCGAGATCGGAGGCCATGGAGAAGTATGTGATAGAAGCAGTGGTCAATACGACCAAGGCGATTTGGTGGAAAAGTCGTGCACCCCGTGGTCTCTGCAGAGAATGGCGTCAGCAATTCCTCATGTCAGTGTCTGTACATTTAGCAAATGAAAGATATTCCCACCTTTAGGTCGAGGAAGACCATGACCAAAAGTGAAGCCGCAAAGATACAGAAAGCTGCCCATAACCAATCGGAGCCATTGGTGGAAATATTGAAGGTCGCGTTGGGAGGGTTAATATCGAGAGCTTCGTTGCCCATATTGACGTTTTACGGTGAAGGATGGGATGATCAAAGGTGTATGTATCAAGTTCAAGGTGACTATTTTACTGAGTCGGTAGTTGTTTGGAACGGGAACTGGCGGAAAGAAGGAGGGAAAGGAACGCGAATTGCAAGTGAGCGATGCACCATCTAGAAGAATGCCAGATTTTATACGGACTCATAGGATACCGTGGTCTCTGGAAGTCAGCATAGTGTCAGTCAGCAAACCCAATGGATGTGTAGACCGGGACAGACGCACAGTCAGTGAAAACGCGTTAGTCACCGACGGTCGACGTGACTCCGGACCTCTGTCGATGATAGAATTAGAAACCATCCTCGGACAATGATAAACGTTCCACGAACCTATCAAAGTAACAGTCGCGTTCCCGTCCGATCTTTTGACTCAGCAAGAGTAAGAAACGGCCCACTAAAATCCAAGGCGAGGGAACACAATGATGTCATACCCTCCCGGATTGTAGTTTGCGCGTCCTACGGCCCTTCGGCGCTGGGACCAGAGCACTTTTCGAGCTGTTGTATAAAGTTTACGCAACGTCAGTGAAGACTAAGTCGAGATTGAAGAAGAAGGGCGCACATATGGCTGGGATGCTCTGAGTCCTTTTGATGCGGTCGAACGTTTATCTTAGAACAACTAGACCCGCCCGAAAATCTTTAAATTGTGAGAGACTCGTAAGAAGACTTTACAGACGTCCGACCTGGACGAAACATATGACCTGCAAAAAAGAATACCATAGAGATTGAGCCCCTAATGAGTTCCAGAATTTGTCAGTATGGCAAAGTGGTGTGATGTTCTCCCAGTAATCGCAACTTTCGGCGAAGCACAAAGTAAAGAACAGAAATTCAACCTTAGTACGATGTTTATCGAATGTTGGGTCAGTTGGATGTGATGATCAGTATGAAGGGGGGCTGCCAGTGCGATTATGAAGCAATGTTGGGACTTTGGTCGAAGCCGGTCATGGATCTGTTCAACTGGAAGGGGCGAATGCCTTGAGAGAAGGAAACCTCGGGACACATCTGTCCAGCAGATATTCAGCGATACAATTTGGAGATAACACATTATTTCAGTGTCGGACTCGGGGTGGCTTCTGATGGACTTGAGAGTATTCGAGACGACCCAACATGAGCGGCCTGTTCATTTCTTCTTGTTGAAAATAAGTGGTCTTGCCTTTGTGCGGACAGCACGTGGATCTTGGTTGATTGTAGCAATGATAGTGGTTCTATTACAACGTCAGCGTCGGGTTGGGAGGGCGAAGAGCAAGCAGCAACTCTGGCACACCAGCGACGAGTCGGACTCGGGGAAGGAGCCAGAGACCAGGCCCTGACCAATCTGATCGAGATCTTGGGCGGAATTCCCACGGCATTTGTGTTTTCGTTGGCGTATGCGCTCCCGGGCATTCACACATCACACCCGACTGGTCCACCAGTGCCCATTCTACAGAGACGAGACGGTGAAGGTCGTTGGACGCGATGTCGGCAGCCAGTCGTTCTGCTGCGATGATGAAAAGGCTTGCTTCTAGAGAGACAGGGAAGAACAGAGGCGGATTCGGTATGTTCAGCTCCGTTCGGTCATTATTCTTCTGTCTGCTCACAACAATTCACCCAGTGCCTGTGTTCAGGGATCCGTTGTTCTCTAGATATGTCAAGGTGTCTGGTTTGTCGCAGACTGCATTGCCATCTGACCTCCGGAGGCTTTGCGTCAAAAACAATGTTGAGAGTATCGCGAGCAGTATGTGAGGTGCTTTTGCGTAGTGTGTACAATTGACTCAGTTCCGTCTCCAAAGCTGCAATTATCTACAAGAGGTTTTCAACGACAGGAGAGGGACTCATCACACTGAGCGACCCTAATACCGCGGAACGCTCTTTGAAGGCACTTGAACGTGGGATGGTCGGGGGCCTTGTCGTGTCATCTCGATGTATTCCTGCCCCTGCTGATGCTACACCCGCCCGGAGTCGAGGTCAGAAGGGTAAGCTTGAAGCTGCTAAAAGAGGTCTCATTCAAGGGGATGGGCCAAATGGGGGTATCGCCGACAGAGGGAATGCAGTCCTCATCTCAGGTCTTCCAGGAAAGATGACAGGAGATGCCTTGAGGACGTACTTCAAGACTTTCAGGTTCGAATCGCAGGAGGGCGTCAAGGCTATCACAAAACTCGAACTGTATGTTGTCATTCTCCCGAGCCGGCTTTGTGTTGTTGGGCACTCAATGAAATTGCATGATCTATACAGACCCGAAGGGATAGTGTCCCTATACTCGAGACATCTCGTTCGTATGGCCTCTCAAGCGGAAGCCCATCGACTCGTTCGCAGGTTTCATATGACATTCTATCAGTCGGAAGTCTGGGGAACAAGATACCTCATGAAGGCTCATGTCGTTTACTAGTGTTGAATCATTCTTCATCTCCGCACGTCGTGAATGTAAAGTATTATATTTAATGCGATAATCATACCATGGGGCAACCAGGCTGGACATGAAGGTGAGGTCTGAGAAGAGGGATACTACATCCTTTCGACTTCCTGGTCACCAGTTTCAATACGAGACCGAGTGCCTCTTCCAGGATCGGCATCATCTTCTGGTGACCTGGCTCGCTTGAGGTTATTGCGTGCACTGGCATTGTCGGCTTCTTTCCAGTCTCCTCCACCTCCTGCAACAGCGCCAGGACCTTCTTGAGCATCAGCATATCGTTCTTCCACTTCTCTCCTTCGTTCAATTTCGAGTCGTTGAGCTTGGGCTCCCCAGCCACCACGTCCCGCGTCGTAGTCTTGACGATGTTCGTCTCTTACCTGTGTTAAGTTGTACTCGATGAGGAGGAAGAAAGTTAATAGAAAAATTGCGACTGACCTGACCACCACTCTTGCCTCGTCCAAATTGCCGCCCTTCGGTGTATCCCAGATCCAGGTCGCAACGAATTATCCGCTCGTCAAGTTTTGTGCCACTGATGTAACGAAGGCACGCCAAAGCCTCTGCATGCGTGTAGTATTCAACGAAGCAAAAACCACAGGGTGTTCTACGCGGTATTGTCAGCACAAACGAGCCTGTTGAACGTAGGAAACGCGCGAACCTGGTATTGCGATCAAGACCCATAATGATACGTTTTATACCTCCACCCTCTTCTGGGTTCGTGCATTTTGAGAATAATTCATATATCTGTTCTTCTGTAGTGTAAAAGCTTAGGTTACCAATCTGAAAAGGGTAATCCTCTGATGAGCTTCCAGCTGCGGGCATTGGCACAAGGTGAGAGAAACGGACGTATAATGTTGTTGACTTTGCCAAGAGCTCATTCTGCCTTTGCCTGTCATACCGCGCTCTTGAGTCCTTGTAGTTCGAAGGCTGGTCCAGTGGTGATACAACGTGAGCCATTGATGTCTATGAGTGTCACGGTCAAGTCGAAGGTGAGTTTGCGCCCAGCCGCAAAGTGCCAGAGCCACGATAATTGACCCTAACCCTAATCGGAACAGGTCGATCTGAGATGGGATCTCTCACTCTCAAAGACGCGTCGAGCAGAGCCGCGTCAGCTTAAACTCGACCGCAAACCAGCTCAAGTACTCATCTTCCCCTCCATCGTCTTACTCGCAACAAGCGTTGTAATTATCTCTTCAATCAATTATGGACGAAATTGGCATTATCCAGAAAGCGGCACGTTGTTTGTTTTTCCCAAGTGTTGCGCAACTAAATTGTTTTGTCGTAGGAACCTACCTTCGAATCTGTTGTAACAGAGAAGGTCGCACTCCTCAACGAGATTCAGGAGGACGACCCCTACACAAAATACAAGAAGTTGGCGCGTCATCTCGAGATGCTCGAGATTCAGGAAAGCTACATCAAGGATGAGCAAGCCAACCTAAAACGAGAACTCATTCGTGCCCAAGAAGAAGTCAAACGCATCAAGTCCGTCCCACTCGTCATTGGCCAATTTCTGGAGCCTATAGATCAACACACTGGTATTGTCGGTTCAACGACCGGCTCGAATTATGTCGTCCGGATTTTATCGACACTGGACCGCGAACTCCTCAAGCCATCTTCTTCCGTCGCGCTGCACCGGCACTCGAATGCTCTGGTGGACATTCTACCACCAGAGGCAGACTCGTCTATTGCGATGCTTGGGAAGGAGGAGAAACCAGATGTGACATATCAAGACGTTGGTGGGATGGATTCTCAGAAACAAGAGATCAGAGAGGCGGTTGAGTTGCCTCTGACGCATTTCGATCTTTACAAGAAGATCGGTATCGACCCACCTCGAGGTGTCCTACTCTACGGTCCACCAGGTACGGATGCCCGAATCTACCAGCCACCCCTCTCGTACTGATACTACTCCAGGTACTGGAAAGACCATGTTGGTGAAAGCCGTGGCCCACCATACAACTGCTTCTTTTATTCGTGTCGTGGGTAGCGAGTTCGTGCAGAAATACCTAGGAGAAGGTCCCCGGATGGTCCGTGACGTCTTCCGGCTGGCACGAGAGAACGCACCCGCCATCATCTTTGTCGACGAAATCGACGCCATTGCTACAAAACGTTTCGACGCACAAACCGGTGCCGATCGTGAAGTGCAGCGGATATTGTTGGAGTTGTTAAATCAAATGGACGGTTTCGACCAGGGGAGCAATGTCAAGGTGACAGGTTTCAGGAGATGACGTTGCGAATGATCTACTGACGTAGCATTCTTTAAGGTCATTATGGCTACAAATCGTGCGGATACCCTTGATCCTGCGTTGCTTCGACCGGGTCGTCTTGACCGGAAAATCGAGTTCCCTCTGCCTTCACGAAGAGAACGTCGGTTAATTTTTCAGACATGTACCAGTAAAATGAATCTAGGGCCAGACGTGGACTTGGAGGACTGTGAGTTTCGAGTTGCCCTACACCAACCCTGGAGCCACATTAAATGTGTTATTCTAGATGTTTCGCGACCAGATAGATTGTCATCGGCTGAAATTGCTTCTATCGTCCAAGCAGCCGGTCTACAAGGTGAGAATATCTTCCTTTCACCACTTCTCAAGTTCTGACAATCGAGGGCAGCTGTGCGTAAAAACAGGTATGTTGTCTTGCCTGTGGACTTTGAGGAGGCGTGGAAGGTGCGTTGTTTGGTCGCGTTTGGGCGCCTCGCTTCTCGGTTATTTGAACTCAACGCCGCATTTTTTTCTCTCTTCCTTACATCGATGTAGCAAACGGTCAAGAGGGGAGACGAGACACACGAGTTCTGTGCGTGTTATTTTTCATCCAGACATTGGTGGTGCTTATCGTTTCTTAGATCGGTGATATGTTCATACTTTCGTTTTCGTCATGGTGAGCATCTTCTCACATCCGTCCGGGACAATGCGATCGCTGACCCCAGTCACCAACAGGCTTACACTGTACTGTACTGGACAATCTATTATCGCATCACACTTTTCTTCTCTTCGATCTCCCCATTTTGGCATGCCAGTGAAAGAAAGCTCTATCACTTTAGCGTCGAACCCACGTTGCCCACGGAACGGCGCTCATTCTTCGGAGCGAGATCATCCCATAACTCCTGTTTTCTTTCATTTGCCTCTTCCTCCGATGGATGTGCTTATGCTACATAGGTCATATCTTGTGGATGTGGCATCGTCCGCTTCTACATGGGGGGAGGGGTTCACACGCGGGAGACATTCCGTTCCTCCTCCTCCTTCCTTATCTACGCATACCGCCGATTGTTTGCTAGCACATGGTTCTTATGATGTCAGAGCTATGTATATGAGCACGGTGAGTCGATCCTCTTGTTCTGGTTCTGCGCTCTTCCGTCATAGTTGCTGATACAGTAACCTTGCGTATGTTTGCTTCCAGATCTTCGGTTCAATATATCTGGGCAATTTACCTCATCTTTCTTCTCTTGTCAATTCAGTCCCTGAACGCTCATTGAACTTAGGACACAGGTACCCTTGATTTCGCCTCCCGAATGATTGTTCCCTGGTCTCCCAAACACCGAAGTTTTTACAAACGTCATCACATAAACATTGCGAGAAACCGCTCTCTGACACTCTGGACTACGTTATATTTACCCCCACACGTTTGGTCCTCATTTTGTGAGAGCAAGAGAGAACGTAAATATACGATCCGTGACCTTGGCGACCCTCTCGTTATTCTGTAGGAGACGTCGAATATATTGAGCGGTGACATCCGTCCCTTGTTGTTTTTCCTGTAGTATCATCATCAAATCGGTTGGAAATATATGCGCGTTCTTACTTGCTTATTCACTCTGTTCTGATCTCGAGCGACATTTGAGGGGAGAATCTGATATCTATCCTTATCCATCATAGTTGTGTTTGAAAATGTCTACACCGTTTTACAGCAGCAACTTCTCCTCCAAACCCGAGCTCATTTAATTTTTAAACGCCGTCCTTCACCGCCCTTCCCCGAGATTCTTTTGATTTTTTGATTATTTACGGAGATGATTGCTTCAGCCTTCAAAGCTTCAGGGTCCTCGTTGTGTTCCTACTTCTTTCCTGGCTGGCCAAGCTCACTCGCGCGTTCCGTGGCAATTTGAATGGCGCGGGCAATGGTGGACCTCACCCGACCGTCTTCCAAAGCGAGTAATCCCGCGATAGTACATCCTCCAGGAGCTAAAATGGCAGAGTGGGAACGTAGAAGGAAGGAGGAATGGTCAGACGATCTGCATCGCTTTCGCTTTCATGTCGGAAGCGAATTATACGCAACTCGTGACCGCGTCTTTGAGTTGTGCGGGATGGGTTCCAGCTTGAAGTGTCATCCGAGCTGCACCTTGCAGAGCTATGAGAATACCGGTGTTAGTAATCGCTTGTAGAAGGTCCGGATGATGCTTCCTTCATGAAACAATGAAATACGCGGTGTTGTTGTCGCGAGGGAGGGATGGGGTGTATCCCATTGAATTGTGCGAGGTAAGTGGGGGAATAACGTACTCTGCGCGGCAAGTTCCAAAGCTTCAGCTCTTGGAAGTCCCATCATGACACCTCCGTCTGCCATTGCTTCTAGGAAGATACATGCGAAAGCAGGGCCGGAGCCTGAGAGAGCAGTACATGCGTCGAAATGTTTTTCGTCTAGGAAACGACATCTTCCGATGGATGAGAAGATTTTGAGGATGATGGATCGGTCAAGTTCTATTGAGGGTGATTGGGGCAAGGTGCTTATGACGGTCATGCCTTCTCGAATCTAGACTTTTTGCCAATCCACAAAAGTGGGATGTATGATCAGACTACTCATTCATCGGGAATCGCGTGCGTAATGGGTGGGGGAGAGGGAAAAAAGGAAGAGCGTGGTGGGGAGGGTGATTTCCCTGAGAGGATTTGGGTCATGGGAAGGTTGGGGCGAAGATGGGTTCGGTTTGGTGGGGTGGATCAAGTGATGGAAGACGAGATGAGAGAGAAGAGGGCGAACCTTACAAGGGGTATTTGGCATAGCTCGGATGACTTTTGTAGTTGGCGTCACCATTGCTATCAGCTGAGCGATTGTGACTCCCGCAAGTATGCTGATCAGGAGCTTTCCATCTAAAGCCTCCTTGAGCCCCGGTTCGCTCAAAATAACATGGGCGAGTTGCGGTTTACAACTTTGAATCAGGGAAAGGTTTAATTAGGAGCCGAGTTCTGGTATGTGAATTGTGATGGGGGTGTTGCAGCGCGGGACAGGAGCTCACCAGAGAAGGACAACATCGGCTTGCTTGACGGCTCGAACGTTTTCTCCTGCAAGGATCTCAACGCTAGCACCTCTCGGACCAAGATTGAAGAAGATGGTCCGAAGCTTTTTTGCGCTCTCTTCACGACTGACACAGGCGATGAATCGCTCGGGTAGAGATTCATCCATCGAATGACCATTGGGAGTCAGAGTTCCAGGCGTATGTGATTCCCATTTTGCTTGGGGTGGGGAAGGAGCTGCGGTGGAATCGAGACTGGCGATGACTCCAGAAAGCACTGCGATGCCCATAGTTCCACATCCTGTGCAAACGAGAAAATGGCGCTGGCTGTCAGAATACAGAAAAGTGGGACAAAGTGAGAGCGGTTGAAGGAGACGGGAGGTGTTGAATAACAGAATAATTGGGACATGTATTGACCTAATACGCAAAGAGTATACCCCATTTTTGTGTTGTTGAAGATCCAAGGCCGGTTCTGACAATGGCAATGAAGCTCGGGCGGATGATGGGATGTGAGAGAGTTTCAAGGGTCCTGTTTGTCAAGGTCCGAGATCTAGAATAGAGACTGATGGGTGTTACTCGGATATCGTCGTAGGAAACCGTCGAGAAAGCGGCGCAAAGCGAATTGACCGTTGGGAACAATTTGAGAACAACAATCGTTGATCTCGGTTGCGGGCGTGTTTCCGGAGAGACCAATTCATAAAACGGGGTACAACCAGAAAATGAAAATGAGATCCTCAAAAATTACACCAGCCTATAAATTCGCCGGTCTCAACAGCGTTCCATCCTCCACATTCCCCTCTCGCCCTCACATACATATCTCTTGCTCAATTGCAACATGCACGCATTCGTAACCGTTGGCTCCACTCGCTTCGACCGTCTGGTCCAACAAGCCCTCTCTGATGATGTGATCGACACCCTCCGTGCTAAAGGATACTCCAAGATCGTCGTCCAGTGTGGCAACTCTTACTTTGACACCAACCTGTACGAACAGAACGGAGAGCGTTGGGTGCGCAAAGACGACGAAGACATTGAAGTTTGGAGGTTCAAACCTTCACTGCAGGAGGAATACGCCCAAGCCGATTTGGTCATCAGCCACGCTGGTAAGTCTGGCCCACACCTTCCTCTCATCCCTTCTCACCGCCCATGTACATGTATCAGGTTCTGGCACAATACTCGATGTCCTCCGCATGAGAAAACCCCTCATTGTCATCCCAAACGATTCTCTCATGGACAACCATCAGGCAGAACTCGCCGGCGCTCTTGTCCACCTCAACCATCTCAAGGCTTCCACAGTGTCGTGAGTAATCCCACTCGCTTCTCTGCCCTCTCATCAATTGATCCCATCTTCGCAGAGAACTTCCACGAGCAATCAAACACTTGGATCCCTCGACACTATCTCCCTTCCCTCTTTTCACCGGTAGTCGTTTCAGAGAAATGCTGGACGACGAGATGGGTTACGCATAAAGTGCTGGACACGAGAATATGCATGGGTCTTGATCATCTTTCCATTTGGTTTTAGGGTTTAACTTGGACTATCACCACCGCATACATTATTTCCTCTTGTATCACCCCTTGATGTAAAAAAAAATACCCCGGACTCCGGCAGACATCTCTCTTATCGAATCCACTTGCTGTACAAACTTCTCTATGCCCAACGTAGTCGCGACTATTGTCAACGAAGATCCTCAAAACTACGAGGACGAACACGTCCACGCTGTTTACGATGAGATCGCCTCCCACTTTTCATCAACCCGATACAAGGTCTGTCGAACGTTCTCTGATAACAAAAAAGAGGGTCCAAACCCATCATCCTCATCCCGAGATCCTCGTCGTTTCAGCCCTGGCCTATCATCGCACAATTCCTCGATTCCCTCCCAACTGGCTGGGTAGGCCTTGATTCTGGAACGGGCAACGGAAAATATTTACCTTTACCCCTCGACCGTCCTGGGAGCGTGTGGACGATTGGTATGGATCGAAGTAAAAATCTCCTCGGTCTAGCCCGCGTTGCAGGGCCGGAAGGCACAATCAGAGAGGTCGTCTGGGGAGACGTCCTCGGAAGATCGTGGAGAAATGGGGCTTTCGTACGTCGCCCCTGTCCATTCATTGGATTTTACAGTGACAGCGAAATCTCAAAATGGTCTCATCGTTAGGACTATGCAATATCAATTGCTACGATCCATCATCTCTCAACCCATGAACGGCGCAAAGTAGCCGTCCAGGTGCGTCTCCTTCTCAAATCGATTTTATAATGAAGTTGAACCAGAACTCAGCGGCTGCTTCAATGTATCTCACCTGCGCACGGTCGTGCTCTCATCTACGTCTGGGCGATAGAGCAGGATGACCTGTCGAAACGGACCATCCCGTCCGATTCAGTGCCAACGGAAGCAGTGTCGAATGCTGGTCAAGACGTCTTCGTGCCATGGGTTCTGGCCCAACAGCCTCCACCTAAGGAAAAGGCCAAACGAGTGAAGAGAAACACCCAATCGGATTCCTCGGAACCCAGCCACCAGCAGGCGTAGACGTGCAACAAACACAGGATCCTCCCAAGGTCTTCAATAGGTATTATCATATGTTCGCAAAAGGCGAGCTCAGAGAGCTCGTCTGTGAAGCAGCTGATGGGCTTGGCCTTCATATTGGTGGCGTCTCCGATGCGCAAGGAACCCGAGAAACCGAAGGAATTGAGATTGTACAGGACGGTTGGGAGAGGTCGAATTACTATGTCGAGTTGAGACGCTGGAGGCACTGTTAATTAATATGCGCCATTATGTTGTCCCGGATCCGATTTGTGGGGTATCAATTCATACCAACGATGTAATGGTGAATGCAAGTCGCATTGTGCAAGTTTTGATCATGATATGCTAGCAATGCAATGTACTACAACGAAAAAAGAATCGACGGAGGCACCGATCACTCGCTCGCAGCCATGACTATGACGCATGTGTAAGGCGACGAATCTCTGTAGAATGGTATGTGTACTCACTGGCATTGATCAAGTCTCCGCCGCTGTCTTTGAGCGCTTTTACGGCCTTCGCCCTTGAGCAACCGACTTGTTGGACGACAAGTTCGATATCCTTGGGCTCAATGCCAGTCTCGTCTACCGGACCCTCGTCCTCAACAGCCTCAAGCTCGGGGATATCATCGTCGTCGTCATCTCCAGCACCTGAGCTCTCGATGTTGGGAATACCTCCGCCACCACCTTGTGAAGCGAGTTGGGATTGAGGAGCACCCAATGAACCGGCAGAGTTCAAATCCTCAACCTGAAAGGATTCATTCATATCTCCTGCGAGTATCAGGAGCGTCGATACATACCTTTGCCTCACCAAAAACGATGTAGCAATCGCTGTTGGACGACTTGTAGACATCAGGGGAAGCGATGACGAACAAAATCTAAACCATTGCCGCCAGATCAGCATCATATCGCATCGATTGTAATGGAGACCACACACGTTCTTGGGTCGCCTGAGGGTAACACGAGTGATACCGGGGACCTTCTTCAATCCGAGACCAAGGAGAGCTTTCCTGGCCTTTCGCTCCGCGCGAGATTGGATTTTGTCCAAAGCGGCCTGGGAAGTGGGATCCTCATCGTGGTCGTGGTCGTGGTCATGATCGTGATCGTGGTGGTCGTGATCATGGTCAGAGTGGTCGGAGTGGACTTCTTCGATGGTTGCGGACATCTGGTTGTGAGGTGGTCAGCGAACAGCCAATGACGCGTACATCCGGAAGGGAGGATTGGCATCCACCCTCCAAGTCGCGTGAAATACGGCACTTTGAATATAGATGGTGTGGAGATATGGAGTACTCACGTTTGGGTGCTTTGGGTAGGGCCAAGGAGAGGATGAGCTCGACGTGGAGGACAGCGAGGGGATGATGAGGCAGAATGTGAGAAACCCTAACCTTATGCCGTGGGCGCCTCAAATGGACTTCGCCTCGCCTGTCTGGACCCTGCAACGTCCATCTTAACCTCCTCTGCGACTTCCCGTCTACTCATTTAACATGGTCGCTCGCCTTTCACTTCAAAGTGTCTCCGTGGACTCTTGGTCAAGATCAGGTTCATACCCGATGCCGTTGCCGATGCTCGCTGGTTGAGCATGGATGTGACGATATCATGGCATACTCGACGTCATGGTCTCCTCCCACTCTCGCTCATTCAGCCGCACTGCGGAGGAGTAATGAATTTATAGATTCAAGGTCCATAAATATTGATCACATCGCCCACGCTCTGCTAGCTACCAGAACAACACCCCACCATGGATATCGAACGGAAACGAGCGTCCTACCACTCTGATACCTACGTAGCCGCAGGGTCGGCCATGATGAGCTTCAATCCCATCAAGGCCATTCATCAGCATCTCTGCGCCTTTCATGTGTACGCGTGAGTGATCCGTTGTGGTTTCATATGCTCCGGCAGTGCCAGCTTACTCATATCTCACTACTGCTTTCACAGCTTTGATCGCACCAGACATATCGAAGCTCACCATTTTTGTACACATCGCACGAAGGACTTCCACCAATGCATCATTTATGATTCCGATGAGGTGAACGCACGATTGATAGGTATTGAGTACATCGTTACTGAAGAGGTTAGATTTTCCGACTTTCGGGGATTGTCCAGGACGATGACACAATATAATTGATAGGTGTTTAATAGCCTGCCCCAGGAAGAGAAGAAGTATTGGCATTCCCACCAATACGAGGTATTTATAGTTAGCTGAACGGGCATCTGGAATATCCATTAATATCTCTGCAGGTGGAGAGTGGGTTGCTACAGTTACATGTAAAGAATCTCGTCCCTGGTAGGGCGATCTCAGTTGTTCTGCTTCGTGACGAACGCTCAAATGATTCTTTTGGGACCGCTGATATAGCCTCTTTCACGGACACCGCTGAACAGCCCGCGATGCTCGAGCTCCAACAAACCTACGGCAAGACCATTCACACCTGGGCAATTGATCAATATCCCGATCTTCCTCTCGGACCACCCAGTCTCATGATGTCTTACACGGGTGATGGACAAGGGCCTCCTCCAGATATGGCAGAAGCTCGAGATGCCCACTGCGGCATGGATACGGAAGCGAAGAGAAGACTGAGAGCAGGGTACTTGCCCCACTACGAGAAGGTCACCGGTTCGGATGAGTGGGAGAGAACCGGTCAATCTGTTACATTCGAGGCCGTTGAGAGTGAAATTAGGCAATGAACGACGTAGAACATTATGGAAAAGCAGTGTCGTGGTCCTTTCTGATGCGGCGCCAATGGACGGTCACCAGCCCAGCCTTTTGTATTTATGTAGTAGAACAGTCTTCGGCATATGAATTTTGAATGCCTCCGCCCATCCACCAGGTGTGCTCGAGGTGAGGACCTGGAAAGAGTCCATCTTGAGTCCATCTATTACTCTTGCAATTACCACCACACCCACTGCAGCACCACCAGTCGACGGGGGAGTATACGCAAGCTCCAGTGATCGGGCGAGGTTAACACGATTAACGTTGGCCACCAGCCGCTCGACAGTGATATACACCTTGGTGTTGTTCTCCACGGTGCACTCGGCAGAGCGGTATCCCCCATGTCTGCATCTGCCAGTGACATCCCTCGTCAGCTTCATCTTACACTCAAAAACTCACAGGATGCGCCCTCATTACCTGCCCTCCTTCAACGTGTGGACGACTTCGTGAGCGAAGCATGCAACTCGCCTCTTTTGGAAAACCTGCTCGGAGACCTCGAAGACGCGCTCCAGAAAGTCCACAAACAAGTCGTTGATCACACGATATTATCCCAAGTCGAAGTTTTCGTATCAGTTATCTATCATTTGTTGCCTATACTTCCCCCATCCTCCGTGATCTCTACTTGGTTTGAACTTGTCCTTCGCCCTGCTCTCCGAGAACCAAAATTACCGACACAAGCCGTTGAGTACGCAAAGGAGCTCATTGTCGCATCCCTTCAGCCGGTTCCTATTGCCCATGCTAGTGGGTCTGATGACAAGGAAAAGGATAGCAAATGGGAGAAGGTGGGGTATTTTAGGAGGAGGTTGATGGATCTGTATCTCCTCGACGCCTATAATGACAGCTCCGGTGATGATATACTGGAATGGGCGAAAATGAACGATACAGAACGGGAGAAGATGGCTTGTTGGAAAGCCAATTTGGAGGATATCCTCGTCAGGGCGGGTTTGCAACGACCTCAGGTGAGCCCTCAATTCACCATTCCACTTTTGGCTACTGATCCTCATAACTTTGGTGCATCCAACTATTTCAGGACCTCCTAACGGAGTTGCACCAGTGTTGTACCTGTGCTTTACATTGCCATCGTCCCGGGTTCAACTCCTGGTTTTCCTTACTGCGTTCACATCACAGCCCGATTTCCCGACAAAGGTGGCGGCGGTCATGGCCGCTCATCCCGTCATGCAAAGCCTCCTATATTCCTTGCTGTTCGACATCTCCTCTACGGCATGCAATATTGGCCTCAAGGTGCTTACGAAATTGCTTCCCATCTTCGCAGTTCACGCCTGTGAACGCCTCAAGGAGCTGTTGCCCCAATTGTTGTTGATCCTTGCTCGTGTCATTTCCTGGAGGACGCCACCTCCTTCTGGAGACCCTTTCCTCCCATCGGTTGAAGGTCTTGGGCTCGCTCCCGATATTCTAAAGGCCGTGACGGATGAAGAAAGTACCCCCAATATTATCCAAACAGAGTTTAGGGACCCTTTTCAAATTCGACCAGACATTGAGTGGCAAAGATTGGATATAGTCTTTACCCTTTCCCCATTTCCGCCGCCCCCGCAACAATATTTCGCTTTTCTCTATTACCTCTTTCCGTGCAATGTCGTCCGGTTTTTGCGCCTACCCGTAGGGTATCTGAGTGAAGTCAATGCGGATAACCCGTATGGCGTTTCTTGGGACGTCGCTTTGGACGAAGGTTTGATTCGAAGCAAGGCCGAGGTGAGGATTTGAGATATTTGGGATCACTCCGTTCCGTGATGACATTTCTCTCCAGTCCTTACTTCGGTGTCATGTACTTCATCCGCACCTCATTTACCAGGATGCGATTACCGAACTTTCAAACCAAGCGTTCAAGTTTTGGTTAGAGTTCGATATTTCTAGGATCGTGGCCGAATGCAATATGTTGTATGTTCGCAATGCGTCCCTTGGATTACGGGAATACGCTCTTGCGAACAATACATCCACGCCAAAACCTCTGACACCACCTCCACCTTCATTACCGCATCAGGAATCTGGTTATATTTCTGATTCTCCGATCCTTGCCACACTTTCGAGTTCAGTCGATAGTTCCGTATCGTCTGTTCTATCTCATTTGCCTCAACCTATGCCAATCACAAAGCCCCGTGTATCCGTCAAGGATATGATCATGACTTCTATCGCTTTGAAGTCGGGATTGGATATCGATATCGTAGATCCTGTTCCTTCGTGGCCGACGGTTCATTTCCAAGGCCCGCATCTTTCACCTCTCCCGCAAACACCCGCATCATCATCCCAAACTGGGTCCGAAACTCCTGTTGTCGCTGGTCGATTCGCGTCGGGCTCTGGGGACAATGACGACAACGAAGTCCCTACCCATGTGGCCCAGGCCATCGCGGAACTCCAGAGAGAACGTCTCTTGTTGAGAAGCGAACTCAATTTCGAGCTTTGGATGGCGAGGGAGAACGTGAAGCATATTGGGAGGTTGTACCAAGATCGTGTCATTAGTAGGAATTCCGAGATGGGACGTCAAGCGTTGGTCGGTATATTTACCTTGGTGCACTTTCACACCGGATTGACATGCGCGATTGTCGTTTTCTAGTACAACAAGATGAGGGAACTCAAAGCAGAAGTACATCGACTACAGAAATCTCTGAAGGAGCACAAGGAACAAGCATCGAATATGAAGAGTCAGTATGCGGATTGGAATAGGAAGTTACAGGATAAAGTTCGAGATCTCAAACCCGAAAAAGCGTCTTGGGCTGTGGACGCCGCGGCAATGCGAAGAGCAGAGGCGGAGGCGAAGGTGCTTTTTGCCCATGTATACATTGTCTTGTTTTTGACACTTGCATCTAGGAAACTTTCGCTGCCCAAGGGAAACTTCTCGCCGAGGCCAATGGCCTGGTTTTCCTTCTTCAGACGAAGATCAAAGAGACTGCTCATAAGGTCGAGAGGCTACACGACTACGAAGCGCAGATTGAGCAGCTCATCAAGATGCAACGCATCTGGTGAGATTACTGTCTTTCCCACCTCGATATTATTGACGTTTTCCAGGGAGAGCGACGTTCACAAGCTGAATGATCAGACTGAGTACATCAAGGTTTTCACGAGCAACTACAAGAAAATGGAGCTACGGTTGGAATCGTACGAAAAGACTCAAGCCAAGATGGATGAAGAAGCGAAGTGAGCACTGTGTATTCGTTAGTCTCATTTCTTACTAACGCGCGTTTGTCCAAGACAATACCGCCAAAACATCCAAACGCTCTCATCACGTCTGAACATCACCCAGCAACAACTCGGCGCCGCACAGAAAATTATCTTCATTATCTGACGTCTCACAGTACGCTGAACAAAACAGAACACTTCAACAGACCAATACGA
>JANAWD010000521.1:0-30531 GCA_027627245.1 Meripilus lineatus | reverse complement strand
ACTCCTCCCCTTATAACCCAACAATCCGACAATCCTCACAAACACGGTTCAAGAACTTGAACAGGCAAGACGCATCAAACTCGACGAAGACTCAAGCCTTACTACTGGTTTCTCATTGGCATAATCTTTGTATCCTGGGCGGCGGTGGTCAAGTCTTCGGACTTGTATCGGAAATGGTTTATGGCTCAAAACTCGGGCAACTGAGTCTTGAGTCTCCTGCGACCGCTAAAAACTCCTTGAAAAAGAGGGGCCTGTGGACGTATGTTACCTACGACATGGGAAAGGGCCAGGTTTACATTTCACGCCCTCCCCTTCGAGGGGAAAGGACCAGTTCTGTTAGTTTAGATCCACGCAACCTACAGATAGTATAGCGCGCTTCTACGATCTTGTGACAGAGGATTTCGGCATGGTAGAACCCGGAGAGGCAGGGAGGTCGATTGGGATGGCATTATTAGCTTGTTACATAGGAGTAAAGTCGTCACATAGGCCGTAAACGGCCTGAGCGCGACTATAACCCATGAATACTATCTATCTATCTATCTATCTATCACACTTTTTTTCGCGCGGATTTACGGTCTCGCATTTACAGTCCAACGCATCAAGCTGATGTGGCTGAAATTTCGGGGCTCAGATTTTCGGCATGGCGCGCGCGCGGCTTCAGGTGAGGATTACTCGATTTAGTAACTACTTGATATGGTAACATCCTCGACTTGGGACCGTAAACTGGCCCCTATTTTGAACAGTAAACGTCCCCCAAGGGACCGTAAAGCTTCCGTGAGAAGTAGAGCAGAACCTAGGAAGATTTACAGTCCCACGGCCGTTATGTAAGCGGTTCCCATCACTGAGGAGGGTGCACTTGGAGTGTGAGGGCCGCCCAGGACAGTCTTCCGCATAAGGAAAAAAATTAAGATAATATTCAAAAATAGGAACTTGTTAAGCTACTACAGCTCGAAAGTTTCGAAGGGAATTTGTGGAGAATTTGAGGAAAGAGAGCTATGCCGGCCTTAGGATTGGGGCCATGTGGCTGAAAAGAGCCTGTTCCATGTGGGTGCCGGAGTGCCAGTGGCTACCGTCGAACTGTAAATTGGCGCGCTAGGACTGTAAATTTCCTGGAGCGAAGACGGATGGACGGAAAATTTTTTGGCGGGGGCGCTTGTCGAAATACGATGGAATCGTCGCCATCACACGTTTTTTCGCGCGGATTTACGGTCTCGCATTTACAGTCCAACGCATCAAGTTGATGTGGCTGAAATTTCGGGGCACAGATTTTCGGCACGGCGCGCGCGCGGCTTCAGGTTAGGATTACTCGATTTAGTAACTACTTGATATGGTAACATCCTCGACTTGGGACCGTAAACTGGCCCCTATTTCGAACAGTAAACGTCCCCCAAGGGACCGTAAAGCTTCCGTGAGAAGTGGATTGGTGATTACACGATTGGCGTCAATACGCCTGATACTAGACTCCGTGACGTTCCTGTTGTATGCTCGAACCGGTGCCCGTGGAACACACTGCGGGGTCTCTTGTCTGCATCCGCATACCCTCACGTCTTGGATCAAGGAATGATATCCCATTCTGCGAGGCCTCGGAACCTTGCCATCTCTCCCAGATACAGTATTAGACAACATTGTGCGACGCGTTGAGGCAATTTACCCATATGGATTGTATAATTGCCTATCTAAATGAGATTGAGAAGATCACTTGCAAGTGGGTACCGCACTACGAAACATGAAAATGTCACGGATAACATGGAAGAAGTGATGAACATCGCGAATGAAAACTAGCATGGTATACCTATCCTCATGAGGAGATCGAAGCCGACTTCGTAGTTTCCACCAAGGCAACGAACGACGAATCTGCTCAAACCTCTCAACAACCTCGTTCATTGTTGGTCGTTTCATAGGATCAACCTGGACCATGTCATTAACAAGGGAGTCCATAAAATCAATGCCCCGATATGCCTGAATATTCCAACATTAGTGATTACAGCAATCAATTCCACAACTACGCAAACACCGCACCCTCTTGATATCCTTTCGTATCACATTTCCGATATAATAAACATCAGTTGGAAACGGGTTGATGGGCACAAGTGAGTCGTCCTCAAAATCCGGCGCACTCTTGTCACCAGCACGGACTGGTATCTCAATAGGTGAAGTATCGTCGGGATCAAACACGCAGGATATCCCGAAATCAATGAAGTAATACTTCACTGGCGTCCGTGTACGCGTGTAGTACTTGGCTAAAACAGGTTTCCGAGTCCATGTAGCGTCAAGTAGCTGGCACATCGGATGAAATCCGTCAGGATATAGATCTGTTGCATCCATCATGATATTCCAGAACCCGCAGTCGCTGGTAAGAAAGAAATCGTAAACCTTCCGAGGTACAACCACGAAGAGTCTCACCGATGAGCTATACTGCATTGATGGATGAACTTGAGACCCTATTGAATCGTGAGCAATGAACTATGAACTGACTAGCAACGACCCGCGCACCTCGAATATCTGTCGGATGTTGATGAGAGGCGAGAGCCCCGGTTGTGAGATGTTTGTGGATGAGAACTTCGTAAGGGTGTTCCGACTTGAGAATCTTTTTGAGCATTACAACTTCACCAGTAAGAAGCCTTCGTGCATCCAGAAGATGAGCCTTCTGTAGAACACGCCAGCAGAGCCTGAGTAACCAAACGACGATCAGAAGATGTGAGGCTCACATTAGGTGTACATGCATCTTCTAGGTTTATTGTACGCGTTTCGGGGTGGGACAAGGCTGAGGGAACCCAGTCCGGGTGGTATCGAGGACGTAACATGTACCCTTTCTCCTGCAGCCAAACTTGATGGTCGCGCCAGAAGACCTCGTAAGGAAGGAGATTCGACTCAGGTGGAAAAGCCTCGAACAGTGCCGCTGCTGCAGCAAAGTCTGCACGAAGAAGTGGATCGGTTATAATCGAATCGAAGTCGATTGCCATTGAAGAATGGGTGGTGTTGCTTGAGGGACAAGGGAATGAACTAGACAGCGAATGTCGGAGTGAGATAGAGCGGACGTGTCGTAGACCCCGTGTTTAGGGTAGTACTTTTGAAGTATGTATCCCGTAAGCGTTTTGCAAAATCGTTTGGTGTTGGAGGAGTTACCTTACCAAAATCCCCAGGTTGAAGCAGAGGGATGCATTTTACAAAATCCTCTGCTCCCCGCTCGCTGGCTGCCTCCCGTGCTAATGCAAATCATACCCCTTTACTGTGAGCAACGGTACACTGGCAGCCGTACAATGGTTCGTCTCAATAATTCAACAACCTGCTCAAGGTTGGTGTTCAAGGAGAGCAATCAACGGAGTCGGGAATATACCTCGAATATTTTCCTAAATGATTGTACAGTCTGAAGGGGTATATCGTCGAATAAACGACGCAAGCAAGTGATATCGTCCTCGCCGTAGTGCTAGCAAGGCGCCCTTATGCCTAAGAACGTACCTTCTTTCCTTTTTCCCTTTGCGAATAGACTTGTTGCGTTCCATGGATACCGCATACGAGTTCGTGACATCTTTTTGCGACAACTATAGTAGTAAACGTTTATAGTACTACTGTCCAAAATCATGGGGTGTTCGTTACATACACATCTCGGAATATTAACTGGGTAAGGAATGCCATCCTAATGGACCTTCCCTACACAGCACCAGAGGGTGTGATTAAGATTAGAAAAATGAGTATAAATACGTATCATGAGGTCATTGAGATGGCTTTCTGTTCTTCTCTCCATATCTAGTATGATATCTTGGTGGTTGCACGAGACCGCGTCGTTCCGGGGGGGATTTCTCTGGCAAACGAGCCATCGGAAAGTACGATATATGGTCCGGATCCACACTTCCGAAGGACGTAGCTTTTCCGTAAGATGAGATTCCGTGCGAGGATATTTGCGTCGTAGAAACGCCGCTAGACGCTTCGTGCGCGAATTCAATAGTGGGTTGTGATGTCCCCGTTCTAGAGAACCTATAGTATCAAGGTGTCACAACGCATTGCGGGGAAATCGGACGTACGAAGGAGCTCTCGAGTGGGATCTCCTCCAAGTATCTGGTAGACCGACCCACTGCTTGGAGGTGTTGTAAGCTTGACGATAATGCTCTCTGGCCTCCTCTGAGAGACCAAAGAAGCAGAAATAGACCGCGGCACATCCAAAGGTCATACATTGGTTGGACACGTTGTTCATTCGAAATCCGGGGATGCTTGTCCATTCCTCAGCGGAATACTCATCGATCCTGCCAAAATCTTGATGCAGATCCGCAAGTCCGTTCCAGGGATAGACGTCGAGTTCATTAAAACTGATGAAAAGCACGAATCCACATAGTGGGATCGTTAGGACAATTTCAATGATACACATCGCCATGAGTCGGTAGTAGCGGTGTGAGGTCAAGCCGTCTTTGGAAGCGATCAGCCGTTTGAGTTCAGTTCTCCGTCGAAGGAGTACACGGAGAGTGATGACTGAGACAAGATGAATTCGAGCTCAAGCGATGCCGAGAAGGAAGCTTACCGCAATAGATCGCGGAAATAATGCCAATTGGGATTGGCCATCCTGTGTATAGGACTGCAAGCAGGTATGTATTGGGCGTAGATTCGACACATCCCACCCCTTCGTAAATATCAAAACGGTGGTCTTGGACGAAATAGACTGGTGACAATGAATAACGCCCCAGCACAATAGGTCCGACGGAAACGTACAAATCACGAGTTGGACCAGAGGGATACTGAGGCCGATAGCCAAATCTGTCAAGATCACTCGTCTCTTGCTCTCCGGACTGAACCCAGCGGGGTGCTTCCCGAGTGCGATCATTGCAATCCGATGTGCGGAGGTCATTGAAGCCGCAATGATGCCTATGCTACCAATCCATATAACTCGTATGGCTAAATAGAACGTGGTTGATGAGATCACTTCTGGGCGTGGATGATGCAAGATACGAACATATTTCGCACCATATCGGTGCAAGGTTCCTCGAAGTATTCCTCCAAATCAAATGATTGATGAACTGAGTGAGACATACGAGGCTGGTCCAAATGCCATAAAGCGAGCAGCCAACATTCCAAGCTAGAGGTAGACGACAGAGAATGAGTTTCCGCAAAGAGAATCAAGGTACACACTGACCTTCCAGCTGCCAGGTCAAGGGGATTGTTGCGAGAACGAAACCAAGAAATGAGAGCGCTGTAAGAATATCGCGTTCAACTGGAAACGGAACCGACATCTGTGGGGAGCCGAAGGAAGGGAGAGCGAGAAAGCGAAACCGAGTGGACCAGAGTTTGTCTATGATACTTATACCAGCTCGATTTCAGGGGCGCGTGTAAATACCAATGTAGATCATGCCAATCATCGATGGCCCTGAAGTGAAACGGTTCAAAACCCCCACCTGACCATAACCTGGTCCTGCTGGCTTGACCGCAGTAATATGGCAGAGAGATCTTACACTGCACGATGAATTTGATGGTAACATGTCGGATAGCAGAGAGTGGTATCCATGAAGAGTCGAGATAAGGCAGGCAAAGATGCAAGGAACCCGACACAGGGACGATGCAATGGCAGGGATTGAGTGGGGTATTGGTGATGCCTGGGTTGGTCTCGAACAAGTGGGCATGATTCCCAGTGGACTGGTGAAGATACCGGATGACTCCAGGCTTTCTATGTCCTGAAAAGAAGGCCAAGGCCAGCAGTTGTGATGTCGTTGCTTTCAAGAATTGAGAGCGCGATGTACCGGTGAGACGCGATGTATCCTGTCGACCCTGCACAATCCTTCAGTTATGGGTCCATACCGCACGGAGACTTGCGTTCTGTTCTGTCGGCATTTTGCCCAAGTCGGTCGGTCCCGTCGGGTAGTTCTTTGAATCTTGGGCTGGAACAAATTAACGTCCTGTAGCGTGAACGACGGGCAGGGTACTCGAAAGAGATGAGCGAACGGAAGTGTCGATTTTGCCCAACCTGACCCAAAAAGGGAAGGGGCCACTCTGGATGATGACATAAGCGCCC
Source organism: Meripilus lineatus (assembly GCA_027627245.1). Lineage (NCBI taxonomy): Eukaryota > Fungi > Basidiomycota > Agaricomycetes > Polyporales > Meripilaceae > Meripilus > Meripilus lineatus. Next base: position 24,536 of record JANAWD010000521.1, on the reverse strand, counting down.
TCAATGGGAACGGGCGCTTTTCTGAACGCCAGCTTCAAATTGCCTCGTCCATTTACGGTACGGAATTCGTGAACTGGCAACCGTCTTTTGGTCTCCCTCTTTCTGAACTCGAATACGGCTACAAAGGAGGCCACAGACGCGAAGAAATGCTCAATGTCATAAGGCACCAGGCCAAACTTCCTCTGCGCAGGTCCTACGCAACCGCTTTCGTGCCTCCTGCGGCTCTCGAAAATGTCGAGTTTGATCGCACGTTCCCGTGGACCCCCCCCCAAAATAAAGCCTGTATCACCCACATTCTACACCGGACGTGCTTCATACTATGACCAACTCACCTCCCTCGAATCCGCCATCTCCCACACACGCAGTGTTCTTCAAAACCTCCAATTGCTCCCACTTCCGAAATTCGCTCGTGAAGCCTTACCTCCCCTTCAGCCCGTATGGAAAGCAAAAGATTCCATGGGTACCGTCTTGGAAGCACGCCTCACTACCTCTCGTTATCGGCGGGTCACCACTCTGTTGAACCAGCTCAACGACTATAGGCGAATATCGGAGACCGCAGGATGCTATGAATTAGCAGCTCATGTTGGTAACGTTCTAGCAATCTTCGAAAGGGAGAACAAGGAAGCGGTGCTCGCTCGTGGAAAGAGGAAGCCGGTTGAATTTGATGAGTATGGGAGGTCGTACACCATCGGTAGACGGAAGGAGAGTACAGCGCGGGTTTGGATGATCCCCGTCCAAGAGGCACCAGCCACACCCCAAGCTCAGGAATCTGTACAAAAGTTCGAACCAGCTGCGACGATTACGGAGGTCGCAGACTCAGCTCAGGACCTAACCCCTTCTGGTCCTGTTTCGTTTGTGGATCCCGCGCAACCTGTCAACGTCACCTCGACCAATATCATCATCAACAATGCTCCCCTCTCCCAATACTTGTGAGTTCACGCATTAATTTTCTGTGTGTAGCGGCACTGACCAGGACATCAGCCTCGTTCCTGCCGATCGGGAGCGTATCATCCGACCGTTCAAAATTGCTGGTCTCATTGGTGCCTACAATGTCTTCGCTATCGTTCGCGGCGGCGGAACAACTGGTCAGAGTGGTGCAGTGAGTCTCGGTATTGCCAAAGCTCTTGTGGCGCATGCTCCAGAAGTCGAACCCCTTCTGAGAAAAGGTTTGTGTCCCTCGGCGTATGACATTCGGATATCTAATGTTCGACTTTTTTTTATTGCAGCGAAACTCACAAGACGTGATCCTCGTATGGTTGAGCGTAAAAAGACTGGTCTGGCGAAGGCCCGCAAGGCGGTGAGTGTTCCAAAGTCACTCGGTAATTCCTCAGATGCTCAAGTGCATCCTATCCTCAGTACACCTGGGTCAAGCGGTAGTATTTTACGAGCCACACAATTTACAATACACTACGTCTTGGGCAATTTATCAGTATCTTACATGACCATGACCTCCTCCTCCGTCCCTGCTGGTTCGTACCTTAATATCCAGCTGATAATACAGCTTAATCTCGTTCCGACTCCTCGCGCCTAAATTTATGGATCAGAATGACGATGCTCCCTCGACCCGAACCGACTAAATCATTTTTTGAACGGTTTGCAGTTCTTTTTATGGTGCCTCCAGTCCAACTTCTGGCACTCTTTGCGACAATCTGACCCAGAAATTAGACAAGACTCCTCAGTGCGGATGACATCAACTTACAGGCAACAGTATGACATCTGGAACACATCAGCATTGTCCGTGGTGGTTCTTTCTCTTTGAACAGAAAATTGCAATCCCCGACGGGTTCTACACCGGCCTCAAATTTTCTCAGGGAGGGGACTGTTAGACGGCCAAAAAAAGCGGCAGTGCGGAGGGGAGAGCAGCACGACGTTTGTCCTCGTCGCGGAACAGCTTTGTTATCACTTTGCTATCTGCGAGGAAAAATCATTGAGTATCAAGTTGGACCACTTCGTAAAATCGGGCTTGCGTACATTGTCCATTAACCCGAGGAGTCCAACCCGAGTTGTCGGGGACTGCGAAGTGTGGTCAGTAACGCCACACAAGACAACATTATAACTTGAACCCATAATATGCCAGGATTGTGGAGGTCAAGTCAGGATATGACGACTTCGCCATCAGACTGTTGAACTTGATAATGTGATTTCATGCCGTTCGCGGCCCACCCTCCCTCAATAACGAAGGTAGTATAGAGCAACTCACGATCTGGATTCGCTCCGTGCTCGAGGAGCCACTTGACAGCTACAGCTCGCTTTCTATCTTCCCCGTATGAAACTGTAGAGCAAGCAGCCATAGCTAGTGCACTACATCCCATTCGATTTTGGTGGTTCACATTTGCCCCTGCTTCGTAAAGTACACTGTGAAGTTGCGAGCTTAGACAAGATCACAATGAGCATTGGGCATCGCATCCTCACTTCGCATATTCAGGAAGGCATGCAAGCGACTTCGCTGAGCAACTCATTGCGTTTATCAGTGCGGTGTTTCCTGTGAGATGATTTGGGTCAGAAAGTGGTGTCGGGTTGATGAGACCTCAATATTCAATACCAAGGACATCCGCCCCGTCGACATCAACGCCATGGGCGATAAGCCACTTCGTCAGTTGGATACACGACTTATCTTGGTCGAGGTAATCCTCGACATATTGAGGATCAGTTACCCCGTATCTGAAAAAGAAACCTGTCACGATAATGTCGAAGAAAGATGACCTTGATTTGACGAGAGTGAGTTCAGAGACGAGGCACAGGGATCACTGATAATGGACTCACCTATTGGGTCCGTCACGATAGTCACTGAATTCCTTTGACAGAATCTTTGCGGTCGCTTGCTTTCGTTTTCCGTATGGCACGTCGTTGTGCTCGATTGGTCCATACTCGTCTCCCAACGACTTTTCGATCTCGAAGAATCGTTTCATCCATTCTCGTGTAAAGGATATCGTATTCCCAACATAGATGTGTATGGACCACGGCTTGGTCGCATACTCAGGAATAAAAGTCCCTTTGGAATAATGTGGTCCCAAAATCAAGCTTTCTGAAGGTGTAATCGCGTCGTTACTGTCTCCAAGGAAAGTTGTCAATACGACTTCAAGAGGGAAGATGATAAACTCACGACGCAAGGATCTGTTCGAGAGATCGCCCAGGGGCCGTGTACTCAGCAGGTACATTTGCCAACAACTCATCAAAATGGTCTTTCTTCTTTCCTTTTAATCTATTCCCTCTGAACTTCTTGTGGCTTATGATGTTCGTCAACCCAATCAAAACCCTATTTCTCGCATGACATATGGGGACTCACTCGCGGCCTTCCGCAACAACTTTCGCCTGCTCCTGCATTTCGGTACGATTGAGACGACTCGATGGATCGATTGGCCTTCCATCTATGACATGCTCCCGCATAGAGTCAAGTCGAGAAGTATCGGGCTCCTTTATCATGTTTCGATACTTTTCTGCCGCTTCTTGCTTTTGAGTCTTCTTGGAGCCGGAAGAGCTAGCCATTTGACCAAGACAGATTGTTTGACGAAGTTATTGACGACGACAAGTTCACGTCCGAGTTGTGCTGTATTACTGAACGCGATGGCTCGAAATTGAATGAAGTGTTGTGGGTGGGCGCTAACCGGCATTTTGCAAAATCAAATTCCTGTACCCTCCTAACCACTGCCGGGCCCGGTCAACTCCTCCTCTCCAACCATCGGGTGGCTTGCACTGGCAGTACTTCTGGCTGGAATCCAAACCGAATATGTCTCTGTCGGGAAATCGAGTCCCTCGTTTTGAAGGCATCCGGCTTAAAGGACTGAGACCAGAACGAAGTCGATTCCAGCACTACGAAGCATCAAAATGTCGCGTATGGGACGGAGGGAGTGCGCCTGTAATGTAGGTCGGGTTACCATCATCGCCTCAGACGAGGAGTCACATCGATTACACGCACCTGGAGCCCTGTTGTGATTGTGCAGAACCGTGGGTGCCGTTACGTAGTGAAAGATGGAGAGTTTCGCGCGTAAAGGTACCGGCCTGATGGCCCTACGCTGGTGACAAGGCGCTATGTCATGTCACAACGCGGATCGGTCAGTGGAACACATTGGCGATATGAGGGAGACCCTTGCCTGCTTTCGCATGCACTCGTGTCTTGACGTTCATGAAGGACCAAGATCTCATTCTGCGAGGCTCCGACAGGGGGATTTAAGTTCTAGCCCATCTCTTCAGATGTTATAGAATTGTGTGGCATGTCCAGATGGTCTTCCAGGCGCAGTGCTAACTCCACTCGGAAGGTGCACATCCCCATGACCAGGGCCCGTCCTCACTTGATTAATCATCATTGTTCCAATGCAATGATGTGGATCTTATTTGAGTACAGTAATAACAGGCTACCAGTCACGACTTGCTACATGCGCACATATTATAGCACTACCTATCTAATGAAGGTTGGAAAGTTTACTTGCAAGTCGGTATCGCACTATGGGACATGACTATGTCACAGAGAGTATGGAAGAATTGGCGAACATCGCGAACAAAACTTAAAATGGGAGCCCCATCCTCCTCGCGAAGCCGAAGCCTTCTTCTCAGCTTCCACCAAGGCAAAGAACGACGAATGTACTCAAACCTCTCGACAACCACGTCCATGTTCGGCCGTTTTGTAGGGTCAGCCTGGACCATATCTTCAATAAGCGGGCCCATGAAGTCTATGCGCCGGTATTGCTGAACATCCTGACGTAAGTGAACACAATCAACACCGTAAAGACACATATACTGCACCTCCATGATGTCCATTCGTATCAGGTTTCCAATATAATACACGTCAGTTGGGAATGGGTTAATGGGTATAAGTGAGTCGTCCGTGAAATCCGGTGCGCTCTTGTCACCCGCACGGATTGGTATTGCAAGGGGTTCAGTATCTGCGGGATCAAAAGCACAGGAGATCCCAAAATCAATGAAATAATATTTCACTGGTGCTCGGGTACGCGTGCTGTGCTTGGCTAAAGCAGGTGTCCATGCAGCGTCGAGTATCTGGGACATTGGATGAAATCCATCGGGGTAAAGATCCCTTGGATCCATCATGATGTTCATGTACCCGCAGTCGCTAGCAGAAAATTATGGTAAGGCCTCCCGTGTACGATTGAAAAGTGCCTTACCGATGTGCTACGCCGCATTGGTGGATGAACCTGAGCCCCTGCAAGTATCGAATCGTCAGCAATGGAAAAGTGAATGAGAACACCTTGGGGCTCGCCTTGAAAATCTGTCGAAAGAACTCGACAATCTCGCCGACAGTCACAAAGGACGGACTGTGAAATTTCCGATACAACGGCAAAACCAGCAATACAACATCCTCGTCATAAGGTGACTGTAGAACCTCATACAGTGGTGCACAGTGATTTTGAGGATGAGAGGCAAGACCTCCAGTAGTAAGATACTTGTGAATGTCAACTTCGTATGGGTGTTGGGACTTCAGTATTCTCTTGAGCATTACTTTCTCCCCGGTGGAAATTTTCCGCGCATCCAGGAGATGCCCCTTCTACAGAATCAGTGAGCAGAGAAACCAAGCGTTGGGAGAGCGCCGAGCTCACGACAGCAACACAAGCATCTTCAGGTCCAATTATACCTTTTTTACTCCTTGACAGGGACGAAGGAACCCAGTCTGGGTGATACCTAGGGCGCAGCATGTACCCTCTCTTTTGCAACCAGACTTGATGGTCGCGCCAGAACGTCTCATGCGGAAGGAGATTAGACTCTGGAGGGTAAGCCTTACGCCTCTCTTCTTGTTCAGCGAAGAGTTGGCGCAGACGTGGATTGGTTATGACAGCATCAAAGTCGATAGCCATTGAAGGATATGCCAGTGATGTCCAAGCCAGTGCTGGTCGATGCAGAAGATGACACTGGAAATAAGTAATACCTCGGGTCCTCGACGCTCACACCTGTGTATTCTTCTATCGCTCCCGTACTTCACGGAAGCGGTTGTACAACGTTCATATTCCGGAAAGAATGGATGGTTGCAACAATGTCTCCAATTCGACTTCGGTGACACTAGTCATGCGTCACAATGGTGTGTCCATAGGTACAAGAATAGTTATTGATCGGATGTTGATCAACCCTCCTATTACAGTATTTGTGCCCAATGGTGGATCAGCGGGATTGATATGGCTATGGGCGCTGATGGTTCTTGCACCTAGCACGGCCCTTTCCATTTACGGCAATGCAATCAATCCTCGACGGTCAGATGGCACCTGGATGAATCAAATGGACTGACAATCTTGCTGATTTTCTCACCTTGAACACTGCAGAATTACTTGGCATCGAGATTATGGATGCCTTGACACAAGGTTGGCTGGCATGATGCAAAGGTCCAATGGTGTCAGTTCACGATTGAATATACAGTAGAGGTCCGCAGGAGAATCTGAACGTGGCACGAAAGGGTAACATCTCCTCACGGGCTCCGTCTTCCAAGTCCGGTGTCTCCACTCCGACACAGAAGTAATGATGCTAGCTTGAAGCTTGAAGCTTGAAGATTGGAATGTCCATATCAACTCGTAATGATCACTTGGTACAGGCGTCACGGTAATATACGATCAATCCCCGAGTTCCTGCAGGAGTTTTGGCCACCGGAGTATCACCGCTCCTAAGATCATAAGAAACCATGCTGCAATGAGACCGAACGTTGCATTGGCTTGTAGTGCCCTTTTTAGAGAGCTTTCAGGCACTTCATGGATCATTGTTTCCCATCTATGTCCCAATTTGGTCTGCCTCCAAAAGAAGGACGACTCACTCTTCCTATTTGAGCCAAGCCGATACCAAAAAGGACACGGTTCTTCCCACCCATCAATATCGTCGTTTCAACTATGGGCGTACAGGTGGACACTTTACGCTGACTGGTACCACGCGCCCATGCGGAGATGCCATGAGGCCAGCTAGCGATATCGCTTGATGATGAAATTCATACGTGCGGGAGATACTCCCGTGAGGATGTCGTCAGGACACGCAACACATGCCAGGAAGAAATGTCCCTGAAGAGACGAGATATTGCATTGGTGACTGATCGGACAGTTCCCCTCACAGGTACTTTCTTTGGAAAGGAGACAGCGCGGTCTTCCGTTGATCCTGGTCACCCACTCAAATACAGCACTCAAACCTTCTGATATACCGTGACGCTCGCCTACGATCATCAAGTGCTTTAAAAATGCAGAAAACGTGGATCTTAATATCGATGGAGCGACCAAATAGATATAGGTCTCGATTGTATCAGAAAGACGGCGAAGTTCTACAGTTTCGGGATGTTCCTCGATCATTACAGATGAGTAGCATGCACCTAACTGCCATACACTTCATTCCCCATATTAGGTACTGTGCTACGATGTATCTTGATGTCATTAACGGAGCGAAGGAAGTGAGGGAAATGACGTAAAAATGTAAGCAAGTCTCCCCAACATCTACAGTTCGTGTTGCTCATTCTCGGGTACTACTCAAAAGAAGAGGTCGTGGCGAATCCCTAGGACCCTAGAAGTTTTCGCAGGTGACTCAGGGCATACTTCAAAACACCGAGCCGATCTCTAGCCCTGATCATCGAGTCAAAGATGTGGCGATAATACGACTGGATGAAGACGGCATTAGAAATGCTGTGCAGTAAAAACAAGGGAGACACCCCTAAACATCTACGCGCGAAACTCTCCATCTTTCACTTAGTAACTGCACCCACGCTTCTGCGCAACCACAGTGTGGACGCGGGCTGGAAGCGGCGTGTCAACCGCGAACCAACGTTCTCGGAACACATTGCGGACATGAGGGGGACACTGGTCTGCATCCGCATACTCACATTTCTTGGAGCATGAAGGACTGATATCCCATTCTGTGAGGCTCCGAGGAAATTCAAGCCCCTGCCATATCTCCTTGATATCCGGTAGAAGGTCGTATGGTGTGTCCAGATGGTTCTTGTGCTAACTCGACTCGGAAAAGGGCACGCCTCCTTCAATTATGTACCAATCGAAGACGAATATCGTTCTCGTGTGATGACAACTCGCTTACAAGTGCACATCGGACATACTAGTTGAGCTGGGGAACTTATGGATTCGGACCATAGCATCATTGGCAGCCACCTAAACGATGGGGACATTGCTCGTCATTTTGTGTTGCAGTACAAATATGGTAATATCACGAACACTTCAGAAGAAGCGAGACTCGTCACGAGGGAAAGTTATCATACCAGCTTCGTCGGGACGGGACCAAAGTGATCAATTTCCATCGGACATTGTAGGGTAATTACAGATCGGTAAAAGACAAATTGAGGGTCCTAGGTATTGTAGCATCGACTATCTCTAGGTTGGTAGGGATGTGGCACTAGTTACTTGTAAGTGGGTACAGCACTACGAAACATGAGGATGTCACAAATAGTACGGAAAATGTGACGGACATTGAGAGTGAAAGTCATCCAAGGATGTCCATCTTCCATGGAGGACCAAAGTCGTGCTCTCAGCTTCCACCAAGGCAACGCATAACGGATCCTCTCGAATCTCTCTACAACTTCGTCCATAGTCGGACGTTTCTTTGGGTCGACGGAGACCATATCATTCACGAGCGGCGTGACGAAGTCCAACCCTTGATACACCTGAAAATCCCAGCATCAACAATTCTGAGTAGCACTGCAACAATGCCAATACGGTACCGTCAAGATGTTCGTTCGAATCACGTTCCCAATATAATATACGTCAGTAGGAAAAGGATCTATCGGGCACATCGGCATGCCAGACAATTCCGGGGCGGTTTTATCGCCTGCGCCTCTCGGAAAAGCTCGAGGTTCGGGATCATCGGGATCGAACCTGCATGAGATCCCGAAGTCTATGAAGTAATACTTCACTGGTGTTTGGGTACGGGTGTAGTGCTTCGCCAGAGTATCTGACCATGCGGCATCCTTGATGTCGCATACTGGGTGGAACCCATCAGGGTATAGGTCTGTCGCATCCATCATGATATTCATGTACCCGCAGTCCCTAGTAAACTAAGGTGAGAAGTCACTCCGGAGATTACAATGGCGATACCCTACCGATGAGCTACATGATTTTGGTGGATGAACCTGAGGCCCTGTCTGACCTTCAGCCGTGAAAGCTTAAGACTTGAACAACAGTATCGTACCTCGAATATTTGACGACAGAAGTCTACGACCTCGCCAACAGTTTGAAAGGGTGGATCATCGAACATGCGGTACAATGGCAGAACTAGGATCACGACATTCTCGTCATAGGGCGACTCAAGTACGTCGTACAATGGCGCGCAGTGATTATGGGGGTGAGATGCGAGATCTCCAGTCGTGAGATATTCATGGATGTCAACTTCGTGTCGGTGCTTCGTCTTGAGGATCTTCTTTAACATCACAAATTGTCCAGTTGCGATCTTCCGCGCATCCAGAATATGTGGCCTCTGCAGAGACAGTAAGTGAAATCTCCGAACACGGACAACAAGACGGCAAGAGGATGTGGACTTACGCGGGGGCTATAAGCATCTAAAGGTTTACGAATATCATCTTTATCGCGCGACAAGATTGATGGAACCCAATCTGCGTGGTACCGAGAGCGTAGCATGTATCCTTGCTCCTGCAACCAAACTTGGTGGTCGCGCCAGAATACTTCAGTCGAACGAAGATTCGACGCTGGGGGGAAGGCTCTCTGTCTCTCCTTTTCTTGGCGTATGAGCTCACGCACATAGGGATCGGTGACAAGTTTGTCGAGGTCAATCTTCTTAGCGACTTTCATGATGCAGTTGGTTAATCGTAAACAGGGGGGAACCCGAAAGGGTTGTCGGAAGGAACTTGGGAGGTTGGGATTGGAAAGGGTTCTCTGACGTTGCACTGACGCTTACTCAGGAGCGGAAAGCTAAGTCAACGTGACGTTGATGCTTATGTCATCCGTGACTAGTCACCATTTGGTTGTGCGGAAATCATTACTGTACCCGGACTGTACCAGGACGGCGAGGTATACTTATTCCAGAGTCCCCATTTGCCTCATAATGCAATTGGGTCAGACTTGCCCTTCCCGCTTCTTGAGATCGGACGCTCTCACCGGAATGTATCCGGTGGTATAATCAGAGTTTTGGCGGTGCGCCATTGGAAGAGCGTCCTTCCCCAGGCCTTCGCAGATAGTATAAAAGCTTCCCCTCTGTTCGAAGTCGCCCTCCCAACCCCCAAACTCCCCTCTCATCACCTTTCAGCATCTTTCATCGACAATGCCCAACGACATGGTATTGGCAATGCCCAGGGACATGGCCTTGGAAAAGGCTATTAGTTCTGCCATCCTACGAGCCAAAACCACTCACTTACTAGGAGACGTCGGAGATGTCCTTGAACTCACATTGGATTCCTTTCTTACCGACTTTCGCAACATCTCCCAAATCGACGAAGGTCACGCCCAGCATCTCATGACTTCTGCGATGGAGTCTGTTCTCTATTTTCTTCGTACCATTTTCAAAGGCTGATGTGATTTAGGATCCAAGAAGAATATGATGCTATGGTCGAGCAGATGAAGTCCTCTAGCAGCACAGATCATCGCAAGCTTGTAGCAGAACTCGATCTTTTTTTGACAAAGATCCTACAGTTCAGACTCGAAGTCATCGTAAGAGAACAATAGCCAATATTCTTCTCCGTGTCCTAATTCCATCAATCGCCAATTCTAGCAAACCTCGTCGGACACTGGTGAAACGAAGGTGGGATGGTCAGCTGGAATATCAACTTGAAGCAATTCTGATCTCAGTCGAACCCATCTTTATCCCAGGTTTACCAGACGCAGCGATCGATTGGTGAGATAATGACTAAGCTTCGTGGGCTATCACAGGAGGCTGGTTGGTATCTGGGATATTATGCACCTACAGCGCCGTTTGGCTTACCATCAGGTTCTATTTCCAGGGATCAATATCCAAGCTGCTTCCGGCACGAAGGAGTCCAACCGTTATGGTATGTGTCCATCAAACTATACCGCCAGATAATCAACTGATTCTTGAACGGGGCCATCGTTGATTCAGTGGCGAAACCGGGAGGTTTCAAATTTAGACCACGCCACAAAGTCGGAAATGTCCCAAGATAACATAAACAACTGACCTAGTCCCTCGACGTGTACATACTCCGGATGACATAGCATTAATTTGAAGTGTGTAACATGGAATGTGAATTTTGTAACAAGCTATTTTTCATATTTTCTTTGCTACATCGTATTCGTGGATAACAACTTCCTCTGAGACTTTCTGTCCGTCTCATTCCAAAGAGTACGTGTATGGGCTCGAATTTCCTGAACGGCTGGCCTGCTGAGGAGAATACTACTATCCGAGATGAGCGTTTAAATCAACCCCACAACCGACAAGCAGCCCCCAGCTCGGAGTCATCTTGATGGCAGAGACGATTTTTCATGAGTCAAACATTTTTTCATCACCGTAAGGCACCCATGCTCCAGGTGACCATTCTGGAGCCCGAAATGAGTACAATACCGACGGAATGGAGTCGAATTACCCACCTCATGAACCGATCATACCATTCGCAGGGCTAGATTTGCTCACGGTTCCATGAGTGTCACTGTCCGAGTCAGTGACACGGAAGACGAAACGCTTGCTTGAAGGCTCACGTACCTAAGACACCCCCATTTCATTCAACCCAGCTGCATGTGTATCAAAGATCTCTGCGTCCGTCTATCCGGGCAATCATCTACACTAGATTCATGATTCCCTGCCATTCTGAGTCGAGCCGCGCCTCAGGCTCTCTTCTGGACTCGGATGGTAGAAATTTCTATGATGCCCTTCGATAAGCATACTAACAACACTACGAAAACGACATCCCCATGGCGAGAGCACGTCCTCACTTGATCAATTACAGCGGGTAGGAAACTGTAGGAAAACGATAGATCACCCCCACCAAATTTTGGAAACAGGAATTTTCGAGGTCCGAATCGATATCTTTGTTGTGATGGGAGGCAATGGTCGAGACCGTGACCCAGTACGCCACAACCATACACTCGTTCCGTTGGTCCTCTCAACGATCGTCTTGAGACATACAGTCCTTTCTCAATAAATATATTGATCTAATCCGCGAGGGGGCCCAGTTGCTCGTTCGCACTGTCATTGGCAGTCTTCGACTTCATGCCGTGTTCGACTCTGGGAAGCCATTTTCGTGATGACTGGGAGCCATTGAGCTCATGCTGCTCCTTCTGAGATGTAGTAACGGTTTCCGACCATCGTCTGTGCTCGATGATAAACCGAGTTAGATGCAACCGAGTCACCTTGTGGACAGTGCACTAATTCCACAATTTGTGTATCCTGCTTTCTGAACATTGCCTGTCCTCGCCCCGGCACATACATCTAGGCACACCAATATGATGTCTGAGCAGTGACATCACAATTCTGGACATTGAAGAGCTCTAACCCAAAATTTGGAGGGGGTGATCTATCGTTTGTCTAGTCGCTGTACTGTATCGTTGTCCCAATGCAACGACATGGGTCTCCTTCTCACATAACATTGGGTTATTAATCAGGATTTGCTCACATGGACATATATTATAGCACTGCCTATCTAATTAAGATTGAAGTATTTACTTGCAAGTGGGTACGGCACTACGAAACATGAAAATGTCATGGACAAAATGGAAAAAGTGACAGATATTGAGAGTGAAACTCAACCAGGGATGAGCAGCTTCCCCCTGATACCGAAGCCTGGCTCTCAGCTTCCACCAGGGCAATCCATGACGAATCCTCTTAAACCTCTCCACAACTTCATCCATATTCGGACGTTTCTTCGGGTCAATTTGGACCATGTCCACCACAAGCGGCTTTATGAAGTCCAACCCCCGATACGACTGAAAATCCAAGCATTAACAATTCTGAGCGACATTATAAAAACGCCGATACAGTACCGTCAAGATGTCCGCTCGAATCAAGTTTCCAATATAATATACATCAGTTGGAAAGGGATCTATAGGTACCACCGGCGTGGAAGACAATTCCGGGGCGGTTTTGTCACCTGCACGTATCGGAATCGCTCGAGGTTCGGGATCTTCGGGGTCGAACCTGCATGAAATACCATAGTCAATAAAGTAATACTTGACTGGTGTTTGGGTACGGGTGTAGTGCTTCGCCAGAACAGGTGTCCATGCGGCGTCTATGACATCGCAAGCTGGATGAAAACCGTCAGGGTATAGGCCTGTCGCATCCATCATGATATTCATGTACCCGCAATCCCTGGTAAAATTTGGTCAGAAGTCCCTCTTAAAGTTACCATGAGACATCCTACCGATGAGCTACGTGGCATTGGTGAATAAACCTGAGACTTCGCCCGACCATCAGCGATGAAATTTTTCGAACACCAACCGTGGCGTACCTCGAATATTTGACGGAAGAACTCTACAATCTCGCCGACAGTTTGAAAGGGTGGGTCATTGAACATGCGGTACACAGGTAAGACCAGGAATACGACGTCATTGTCATAAGGCGACTGGAGTACGTCGTACAGTGGCGCGCAGTGATTTTGGGGGTGAGACGCAAGACCGCCGGTTGTGAGATGCGTGTGGATGCTGACTTCATGTGGATGCTCCGACCTGAGGATCTTCTTTAACATCACAAATTGTCCAGTCGAAATCTTCTGCGCATCCAAAAGATGTGGTCTCTACGAAAACAGCGAGTGGAGTCTTTGAACACGAACAACAAGACGTCAAGAGAATGTGGACTTACGTTTGGCGTATAAGCATCTAAAGGTTTATTGATGTCATTTTTATCGAGCGATAAGGACAATGGAACCCAGTCTGGGTGGTAACGAGAGCGTAGCATGTATCCTTGCTCCTGCAACCAGACCTGATGATCGCGCCAGAATATCTCCTCCGGCTGGAGATTCAACTCTGGGGGGTGAGCCCTCAGACTCTCGTCAGCTTGGCGCAGGAGCTCGCGCAAAAGTGGATTGGTGATAACACTGTCAAATTCATCGATGGGGTCCATGGTGCAACTGGTGAACCGCAAACAGGGGGGATGAGATGTCAAGGAACCAGTGAGTGCCGCACTGGCAGTTTGGCACGAAGCGTAACTCGGAGCGCCAGTAAGTGATGTGTGATACTTGTGTGATACGCCATCGCCACCTTATAACCGTGGACCGGTTACTGGAAGAGGAGAGAGATAAATTTGGGAGAAAAATCAATGAGGGGCACTGTCCAGGCGGCGCCAGAATTGCTGTCAGTTATCTTCGGGCAGCGCATCCAAAGGCAATGGTAGAGGCCATATGAAGACTCAACTGAGATTTCCAAATTATTCTAACCATGTTTTCGGGCTTTGAACAAGTTGGATGTCAGTTAGCGTCCTCACGCGATAATGATGGTTCACATTGATATCCTAGTCAGGGCTTGGGGTAAGATGTGCTATATGTTTAGACAATACTTTTCTCGACCCCACATATGGACCGTACGCCGCTCCGTCTCAGACTGGTTTGGAGTGAATGCCAAACATTATTCCTGAGGTTTCATCACCACAACAGCTCGCTTCTGACTCCCAGCCCGCAAGATCACCATCCGGCCATCCAAAAGATCCTCCCTCGTTAATATCTGACGGATTTGCTTCACACGCTTGTTATTCATATAGAGGCCTCCAGCATTGACGAGTTGTTTACCGGCAGCTAAAGAAGGATTCAGACACCCGACAGAAACTGCAACTGAGGAGCATGTTGGCTTACAATTTGAGGCTACCAAGTTAACTTGGGCTGCCAACTTTGCGACGATCGTATCGGGAAAGAGGTCGGATTCCGAGAGAAAGTGGAGGCGCGGATCCCCCTTCAGGGCAGCGATAATGTCGGATGACTTGACCTCATTCAGGTCGCTTTCAAACAGGGCTTTACTGGTTGCTTGGGCATGGCGCACTGCCTCCTCTACTCCGTGTTACAACTCCGTCAGTCATAAGTGCGATCTGGAAGGACCGAAAACTCACCGCCGTGGATCATCTCCGTCACTTCGGTGGCTAGAAGCTTCTGAGCTATGTGAAGTTCAGGATTTTCCTACAAAGAAAGAAGAGTCAGGGAATACAAGCGTGTAGACGTGACACTTGATGTTGACCTTATGCTTCGCCATCGTTTCCTCAATAGTCGATAGAGGTAGCAAAGTGAAGATCTTGAGATGCAACTCAACTTCTGCATCTGTGGTCCTGAGGAAGAACTTTGAGATGCATTATTGTTAATTCCGAAAACAAGAAGCGACACGCCAGCAAATCCAGGGTGCGCACCTGATAGAAATCGAACACACTAGTGATAGTCTGGTCAAGAGCAACAGCGTTCCCTGCACTCTTGCCGAACTTGGCACCAGAAGAGGTCGTCAAGAGGAGTGTTGTGATCCCATAGGCCTTTTCAACACCCTTCTCCTCGGCTTCTGGATTCTCTCCGGATTCGCTTGCGGAAATCCGGTTTATAAGGTCAATACCAGCAACGATATTGCCCCATTGATCAGATCCACCAATCTGGATCGTACAGCCAGCATTTTTGTGGAGATAGTAGAAGTCATATGCTTGAAGGAGCTGGTACGTAAACTCAGTGAATGAGATTCCCTGGTGCGACGCCATTCGTGATTGGACGCTTCCATCGCGAAAAGCCACAACACAGAGCTAAGGCTCAGCTGAGAGAGATGAACAGTAACCAGATTGATAATACGTACCTCTCCCTTGCCACCATCGTATTCACCCTCGCATGGACACCGACGGCGCGTAAGAATTCCAGCAGACCCATGCCCTTGAACCAAGACAGATTACTTCGAACTTCAGGAATAGACAATTCATGCTGAAGGTTCGGTATCCGCTTCGCAGCGTATGCAGCAGCACCTCCCCAGAACTTCTCAACTGCAGCAGATAACCTTCGGACGTTTTCTTCGACTTTGCTCGCTTCGGAAAGGGGACGCTCCGTATCGCGACCTGAAGGATCCCCGACCAGCCCAGTGGCGCCACCAATCTATTTCGCCGCGAATCGTAAATAAACAACATGATACAATGTGTTGGAGGTACTTACTAAAGGAATAGGTGTGTGTCCTCGGAGTTGGAAATGGAAGAGGGATAGCAGGGGCAAAAGATGTCCAACGTGTAGGTACTCCGCCGTGGGATCGACTCCAAGATAAACAGTCCGAGGTGTCTGGATATCCTTTTCCAGTCTTTGTCGACTACCCGAATTGACCACGACGGATCAGCATCTGTACATGCAAAGCAGGATATCACAAAGCACACACCTGGTTACATGGGAGATGAACCCCCTCGCGTCCAAATCATCGAGCACGGTACCCTCTGAATAATGCCTCTGGAGTCCATTAACAACCCTCAATTTATATACGCGTCCAACGCGTGCGGTTATCGAGCTGCAGCTCCTCCGAAGCATTCCCCACACACTGGTGATTGCTGGCGGGGCGAAAGTTTGCAATGACCATCTCGATGGGCGCTTGTATTGGAACCGTGTAAGACCGAATTTGGGGTTAGGGTTTGGTGTGCCTGCAAATGGACTTGCCCTCCGTCATCGTCCTAGGATTTCCTGGGCGAGACGCTGGGACACGTCGCCGCAGCTTGATGCACAGCATGAACACGACAGTTTGTAGTTTGGAAGAGTGATCGTCACTAATAATTTGAGATGGCCGTGGAGGATTGACATTTCATTATACACGGGATATACACAGAACAAGTCAACTCGTGGCAGAAACAATTTAAAGGGATCCAGAGTCCAACAGAAGATATCAACATAATATGAATGAAAGATCGAGTGAATAAAAACTGAGATGGAGGAAAGAGTAGCAGGAAGGATTAACCACAAAGACCTTCGTCAAGGACCATGCCGCATCTTTGGCAGCGGGTCCTTTGGTCCAGTAAGCAACAAGCGATTCCAAGAGGAAACCAGAACACTGCGGCAAGTATCCCTAATACACTTATAGTTAGTGTCGCCTTCAGTACAGAGATGAATACGCATGAATACGCACCCAAAATACCAAACCTAGTGTGTGGGACATGTTTACCCTCCTGCAAACAGATCATTTGTGGATGATCAGGAGGGAGCAGAGAAGCAACATGTTCACCCGTTACAGGGTTCACATAATTATACACCGTGGTTGGTTGACCATGGTAAGGCGCGGGCTGGGGCAGAGCAGGAATGCGCGGTGGTGGCTGGGAAGGACCTGAAGGAGTCTCTGTAGCCACGAGCTGAGGTGATTGAGGAGGAACTTTAACGTCTTGGGCTTTGTTTGCACCCTCAAGGACGTATGGGCCGGGCGCTGCGGGTTATGAGTTAGGATCCCAGAAACCGTGAAAGAGACAAGGACGTACAGCCTACTTGGCTCGTGGCCATATCGTAAGTCGGGAGTCCGTCGTTGTTGACCTAGATCACATATACCATGAATACATTGAATGCCTGAGGATATTAGGGAAAGAACTCACCATATCGTTGGAATGAGAATTAGAAGGGGATGTATCGTCTGCTAAGATCATGGTTGAGGCCAAGTGGCGGGGTTATATACCCAAGGGGAGCAAGCAGTTGAAATGGAACTGCGGGCGGAGCCAACTTGATTAATATTGCGCAGCGGAACAACCTCTCGAGTAAAAGGGCCCGGTCTTGGAACTATGCTGTGGCGGCAGAACGAATCCCGATTGTTCGGGCAGTGTGGCTATGCCCGACGCGCAGGCTGTCGGCAGACCAAATTGGGTATCCGTGAGACGGCATTGCCTTTTCCAGCCATGAGTCGAGAGCCTCGGATTACATAATGCGAGATGACAATCTGATCAAGATCGTTGGGGCACGTGGCGAATTTTTAGTTTTTGCTATCGTTGAGTGGTTTTTACGGTTTTGCGTTGCTTCGGTTGTGTTTCTATCCACCTCTGGTCGTTGACTTCTCCCATCGCCTTGCCCACCCTTTCTGCTTTTGCACCCACGACGTTTCTCAGTTATTGAGAAGCTCTCTGACGACTCTTCAATTTTTTTGCATCCATCTACAAGCAAGGAGGTTCAAGAAGAATGGCGAATGCAGGACCGTCATCGAGGACAGGAAATGATGTCCCGAATAGCGAGAGCATGACTTCTCGAGACTAGTCAGTTTACATCTCGCACACGTATCGAAAATCCCTTTTCAACGCCAATGTGCAATCATCGTTTCGAATCTAGCTACGCTGACTCTTATGCCCATTTTGGTGAGCGCCTCAATCGTCTTTGTTTCCTTTCGACGCGACTCATAATCTTTGATCGCGTGTCTAGGCATTCATGAAGAGATGTTGAAAGACTCGGTTCGGACTGGATCCTATCGAGATGCAATCGTAAAGAACACCCACTTGTTCAAAGGAAAGCTCGTACTAGATGTCGGATGTGGTACTGGCATCCTCAGTATGTTTGCGGCAAAAGCTGGTGCAGCACACGTCGTTGGGGTGGGTGTCTTTCCCATTTACTCTTTTGATCGCGTGGCTCATTCGTGGGATGTTACCGCCATTTTCGTATTACGGTGCAAATTGAACAATAGATCGATATGTCGAATATCATAGACCAAGCTCAAAAGATCATCGAAGCCAATGGTTTCAAAGATAGTCAGTTTGCGTTCTTTCGAGACGCGTCTTTGTTGTTTACGGTTTCCGGACTTCTAGCCATCACGCTCGTCAAAGGCAAACTCGAGGAGACAACTCTCCCGATCCAACAATTCGATATCATCATCTCAGAATGGATGGGTTACTTCCTTTTATACGAGTCCATGCTTGATACCGTTCTCCTCGCCCGAGACAAATACCTAAAACCTGAAGGCCTGATCTTCCCGGATATAGCCTCGATATACATGGCTGCTATCGAGGATCAAGATTACAAGGAAGAGAAAATCAATTGTATGTTTTTCATTTTCGTCGCTCCTTGGAGGTCTCTTGGGCGTCAAGATTTACTGATGTTATGGGGCCGGTGATAGTCTGGGACAATGTTTGGGGTTTCAATTACTCCTGTATCAAGGATATTGCTCTCAGGGAACCTCTGGTTGACACCGTCGACCTCAAGGCCGTTGTCACTGATCCCTGTTGTATCAAGGTAGGCTTTCCAACCACATGAAGTCATGCCTTTCTCAACATCGTAAATTCTGTGGCCTGTGCGTAGACAATTGATCTCCGAACAGCCAAAAAAGAAGACCTCACCTTCACTGTACCTTTCAAACTGAAAGCCACGCGCAACGATTGTACGTCGTATATTATTGTCAGGTCTCGAAGTTATTCTGACACACCCCACCAACCCCATCACATATAGATGTTCATGCGTTCCTGGCGTGGTTTGATATCGTGTTTGATTGCACGCACAAAAAGGTCCAATTCTCCACAGGACCACATGCTAAATATACCCACTGGAAGTAAGTGCCTCCGTCTCGACTCGGTCTCTCCGGATGTTTTTATTGACGAGCCCTTTCTCCACCCCCCTCGACGTTCATGGCGACTCACTTGTTGTTGCTGAACGGCGACTCTAGGCAAACTGTATTCTATACGCCAGAGACAATAACGATATCTGAGGGAGATGAGATTACGGGAAGATTATCATGTTCGCCCAATGAGCGGAATAATCGAGACCTTGATATCACGATCGCGTATGAAGCGCCATCTGAAGAAAAGGATGGGTTGAGAGTGGAAAAGGAGACTCACTATAAGATGTGCGTGATTTCTCTTCTTGTCGTGGCCTTTTTTCCTTTTCTTGTGCCCTCTGTCATTTTGACTCAATCGGCTTCCTTGGACCTTACCTGGAGTGGTATTCTCGACTGAAACCCCGAGTGCGTTCCATCGATGATGAAGATATCGCATCATTATCTTATATCATCCGGAGACTACCCTCGCTTCATCTTGTCGTCTTCTGAGCCGGAGAAGACTTGAAGCGTCTTGTTCCCTTCGAAAGGGGTCGTCAATTACTCGTTTACTTCTTCCACCTTGTCTTGGTACCTTTTTTTGGGGTCGTTCTTTGGACATACGCTGACGGTTTACAGGTCTTGATTCAACGAAACCTTCACTTCACCCGACGTGGCCCCTCATCCATTCATCCCACCCTTCTCACGCACATACACGTCGACTAAAAATCACCAAACCACCTTGACACCTCATTTCGATCCACTACTTCTGTTTCTCTTACGCTTATGCAACGGTCATGGACACCCGGGTGATGTGTTCTCACGGTTTGATGCATGGATGGGCTGTGGGTTGACATGGTATAGGTATTAGACCAGTATTAGACACGGACAGTAAGTTAGAGTGGCCTTTATAGGCTCAAGCGGTTGGGACGTTGAGGCTCTCGACCTCGACAGTTGTTGATTTCTTTCGCGGTTTTGATTTTCTTTCGACTGACTTGTGGTTCGCGCTTCTCATTGGTCGTTGGTCTGAATCATCCGTTTTCTCTTTTTCTTCCATTTGTTCTTCTTCCACTTCGTTTCCTCGTGGTTCCCGTGCGTGATCGAGTGCGTGTCACTGCGTGGATGTGTCAATGTGTTGTGGTTCGCTTGATATACTGTAATCAGATGCTGGTGTTATATTATCTAGGCTCGATTGCTTGACGGTTTCCGGTACGATTGTCGTGATTCACCTGACCTTCTTCAGGGTACTGGGTGGATTTATTGCAGGTTTGACAAGAGAAGCTTACTCAGTGTGCGAGGTGTGTATTGTGTTCATGCTCCGTTATTACCTCCTTGAACGATTCTACCGTCCGAAGTGTGGGATGTCCATGCTATAGCTATGACGCCTCTGATGATACCAACTTGAAGGAGGAGGCGATCTTCTGATATGCCGTTTTCTGATGGGATCTGTGCCCTAATGAATCCCCCAAAGAAATGCTTCGGGTGATAGGAGCGTGTGTCCGAGTTGAGCTCTTTCAGTAGACGAGCTTTCGTACTGCACGATTTGAATGAATGGCAATCTACAACCTACCTTGGATTGAGCGGTGAGGTTATGGGGTCATGAGTTGCGTTATAGGTTGAACGATTTACTCGGGATTTCGGGAAAATTGGACAGGTGAGTGATGGTGCCGTAAGGATGTCTGAGTCGTGGGCTTCTTGAGGATTATTGTAATTATTTTGAGATTAGAAGCCTGGGGTGGGTAGGATTTGTGGGCGTGAGTGCCAGTGGTGGAATCGGTGTTGGCAATTGCCTGCGTCGGCGCCGAGGAATACGGAAGGAAGACTCGGAGGATGATTGAGGATGGTTTGGATATTTCAGATTGCGATTCTCCGAGGGACGCTCTGGATAGCTCAGTAGAGTGCTGTGTTGGTTGTTAGTGGCCAAGAGATGGCCTGGAGGAGATGTGGGAGATGACGTTAAAGAGCGGTGATTCGGAATGAAGCCCAACAAGTCAACAAAGCCAAGCGTTTTTCTTTTTTCTTCCATCTCGAGGATATCGCAACGAGCAATACCAGCGACTTACTCAGACACCGGTCTAGTTCCTGTCGCCCAATGCATTCGAGGGGTATTGGGCACTGCTGGCGTTGATGATCGTGGATATCCTCCGAGCGAGTCGTCGCCGGCGTTGAATGGAAACTCGAACATTGCGTCTCGAGCACATCTCGGTATGTTTAATCACTCCATATTGTCAGCATTGATACCGTCATATACCATCGTGGTCGGTGAATGTTCCGCTGTCGGCATTCGAGTGCTCTTTGCTCTTGTCTCACGGCTCCCACTTCGCCTTCGCCTGGCTATTAAATACTCGCCTCCTTTCCGGCCTTCTCACTCTCCCTTCTCGTTCTCCTTCCCGAATACCCTTCCTTCCCACATACTCGCCCCCTTTCACCCCTTCACGACCCACAATTCCACCTATAAAGCTGCTTGTTTGATTACCTTTTATCTACAGTCCCCCCCTTTCCCATCAATCCCAGCCAAATCTCAACTGCAAGCGCAATCTTTAATCTACAATCACCCACACGAATGCATTTCTTGCTAAACCCCTTCAATCCTCTTCCTACTCCCCTCTCGTCCTCAGCAATACCACCTCCAAAGAGGCAGCACAGAGTCGACATCGTCAGACCCCAACAGCCCCATGCTCACATCCTCAAAGTCCCCACAGAAATCTTGCTCGAGGTTGCGAGTTATCTCCCAACTCTTTCCGATAGATCTCATTTCAGTTCCATCGTAAGTACATCATTTCTTCAATCATTTCTATCATTCCCTTCATTTCTTTTCAAACACGAGCCCCCGCCTCTCCGAACACCATGCACCGCTCGTATATTGACCTTGATAGACTTTCTGCCACGTTCACCCGCCGATCGTGTTTGAAACATCGACTGCGCCCCTGAGCCCATCAACTGACCTCCTTGTTCATACCAGTCATACCGCATACACTCCCAGGTCATATCCTCCATATACGCAGCAGTCTCTCTCCAAGGCGTAGAACAATGCGAGAACACACTCACCATGCTGGCATCCACGCCTTCCATTGCAAGACATGTGCAACATCTCTCGGTACACCCCGAGCGTAACCCAAATTGCTTTCACCATGTCCAGCCAGGAGGTCAGAGGTCTAGACAGGAGTACATTGATTCTTGGAACCGTGCCCGGGTCGTTTCAAAGCTAGTAGGTGACGCCGCCAAGTCGATGGACGCCTTGCAGAGGTTCAAATGGGACGGCGAAGATGCTTTACCGGATGACAGGATGTGGGTTCAGCTTCACCGGTGGTACGTCCCCTCTCGACAAATTCAACTCCAAAACACCATGCTTCATGTCTTCGGATATTCCGGTTAGGTGCTCTAACCTAAAGTTCATTGGCACAACCCTTGGTGCTTTCCTCCCAAATCCCAATTCACACGTATGTACTTTTTGACAACCGGTACTTCGCTCTGCCCTAGGAGGCTGACTCACACGTACCGATCGACAATAACAGATATTCGCCTTTACAGAGTTGAAAGGTTTCTCACTCGCATTCAGGCGGGGATTCTACTCCCACTTCCTCCATATCCGTAGCAGAGGTCAGTCCGTCCCCTCTGCCCACGCTCAAAATGGCGCTCACACGACCCCCTCATCCTCCACCGGGTCCGAACAAGCAGAAAGCGACCCCATTTATGCCCGTCTAATTGAAATGCTCGTTGCTCGGTCCCCGAACCTCGAGGAGTTATCGATTACCGGGTACTCCAACAACCCAGGCGATGCATCGCGTCTCGCTAATGCTTATTGGCCTCACCTTCGTTCCATAACGATAGGTGACATCTTGTTCGATCCTCCGCTTCCCGACAATTTACCTCCGACCAACAACAACTTCATCCTTTTCCTCGAGAAACACACAACTATCGAGAGTTTGAATCTGTTGGGTCACCCAGAGGTCACACCTGTAGAGCTCGCCGCATTGGATGCAAGAGCGCTTCCGAAGCTTTCACACTTTACGGGAACTTTAGACCAGTTGAGGGCTTTAAGTTCGAGGGGACTAAACCAACCGCCGGACCCCCCTCTCCAACCCCTCCCACAAAACGTCAACCCCCCTTTTCCCATTGCTCCGAATGCTCAGGTGTTCCTTGACCCCCCTACGACAGCGTCTTCTTCGCCTTCACCCTCCACGCTATCGGCGACACTCAAAAGCATATGCTTTCCGGAACCGATGCAATTACGAGATTTGACGCCATTGGCTATTTCCGGGGTGTTGACGGGCATGACAGCGTTGACGAGGTTGAAAATCTCATTTTCTCTGCAGAGTGGATATGATTCGAACGGGGTGTTGAGGACAATTGTCTCTGCGTGCCCTGGACTCCTGGAGTTTGATTTGACGTGTGGATGTAAACCATCATTCTATCTCGTAAGTTTCTATTCCTCTTGTTTCTTTTCTCCATTTCATATGTCTCTTTTCCTTTTTTTTTCATGATTGAGTTGTGCAATTACTAATGTAGTGCTATTTCTGATCACAGGAATCCTTCTCCCGTACACTCCGGAATTTATCGAAGTTGCGGACTCTATCCTTGAGCGTCGTGAAAGTCCCAGGTGACGAGCCGATGCACCTCGGAGCCTCTCGAATCGCGCTCTCAAATCCCCGGTTACATCATTTCACCATCAGCTTCTTACCTCCTAACGTACCCATCACGCGAGGTGTGCCCCCACCCACCCCCCTCGAAAAGGGCCGTTATGAGCTTGTATGCGATGAGCATGGAATTCCAACGAGCTTACTTGCGTGGGAGAGGAAAGAAAGGGGAGTAGGCTCTTGGGCATCATGGCGCCACACCAGCACCACCCCACCAGGAACAAACGGAGCTCCCAATCCTGTTGTGGGGCATATACCCGGAGTAGGTATAGGCCCGAATGCAGCTGGAATGGCGCCTGCTGGGCATAATCAAATTAACATTCCGCTCGCGTTTGGGTTGTATGAGTTGAATGTGATGGTAACGTCTATCATCAGGTTCTTCTCGACAATGTTCAGTTCGTTGTTTACGATGGGATTTTTGGGAGTGTTTTTGTTCCCCATTCATTTGAGTGGGATGGCGGTAGATATGGGGGTAAATATGGGGTATGGGGGATACGGCGGGCATTTGGGTAATATGGGGATGGGATTCCAGGGGTTGGGTGGAATGGGGCTTGTCACTGCTGCCTCTGCCCTGGGTCTGGGAATGTGGCTGGTGGGTATGGAGGGTCGGGGAGAGGAG